>DF359066.1:81945-114613 GCA_000787875.1 Solanum virginianum
TCTTTTCGTAAAGATTTTTAGTGAAAGATGAGATCGCTCTTGGCCAAGGATTAGAGTGAAATAACAAAATTACACTAAAAATGACCTAAACTCTATCAATTATCCTCTAACTAGGCTATTAGCATGGGTAAATTTGACTATTTGGCATAGAAATATACCTAAGATCACCACCCCACACTTAGAGCTTTGTACATCCTCGAACAAATTAAGACACATGCATGCAACTACAATATAGTATTGCTAAGGAACAAATATTAACGTAGGGGCTTGTCTAAGCAATCCATAATCTAATTGACTCACTCAATCAGTCTTTAACTTGTAAAGTGGATTTGTAGCAGTAAAATTCAAGATCTGAAGAGCTGAATATAAGACCCTAATTACGACTCATAACTCAGTTTACGAGTAATCTATGATGCACACAGACTCATGCGAGCTTATGCTTTGAGTTATTATGGTTGTTAATCCTTCAACAATCATGTGCCCTCACAAGAAGAATAACCCATATATACTCACAATAATAGAACATAATAGATACTGAGAATAGGTATATCACAACTCTCACTCTCCCAAGTGATCTCTCATGTTGCTTTTAATTCCCATAGGCTTTCCCCTATATAGGTCCTCATTACATAGAAATCTAACTTAAAAGATCACATAGGACTTTCAATTTGGTTGTAATGTAGGATAAAGGTAGGTGGCTAGTGATTTTTTTGGATATTAATTAGTGGCTCAACTTCCAAGCACTTTAGTCTATCATACTTTCACTTTAAGCACTCTTCTCTTTGGTTTTGTTTCTCTATCACATTCCCCTTTTAATGGTCTAATTAAAATTACCCTCATATCCCATATATATATATATATTTTCGCATATCAATGACCTAACCTGTGACAGGTCCACGACGTGGCTTAGTCACAGACCTTCACTAGTTTGGGTCCCCATTTTTCAAAAATTTATTTTCTTTCAATACCAAGGCTTGTCCTAGGGGGTACATTTTCAGCTTAATTGCTTTCATCTTTTTCATGCTAAAACGCTCAGGATATTAGGATCAAAATCACGGTTTAAGAAAGAAATGAATTCAGCTTATAACGTGGTTGTCCAAAGAACAAAGCTAAGACTCAAAACGGAAAACTAGGGATGAATATGCTAAGGTAGGTTCAAAATAAGGTCTAAAATAAGGTTACCAAAGAAATGCCTAGATCCTATCCTCCAATTCCTACTTCTACCTAGTTAAGTCCACATACAGAGCAAGTTCTAGCAATTATAACAATATTTACATGCAAATTGGCTCGCATTCTCGTGGCACATTTTCATCAAAGGATCAAAATCAATATAACCCTCACATACATTCTCATGAATTCATACATTAAGCATACATACATGGATACAAAATTAAAATTGTGGGCCATTCAATATTTTTTAATTTTTTTCCAATACTAAGCCCACTACACAACATTGCACCATTAACATCTACCAACAACTGTATAAGACACACATTTGATGATAAATACCTTTAAGGTGGTTATCATCCATCCATCATAGGAACCCGTTACTCAACTATGACTAATCAAAAATGGGATATCAACATGCAAATATCCATCACAATATGAAAAACTATTCAACATTAACTACTAAAATTAAACTAATATCATGCCATGATCTAATTATTTACAACCCAATCAAATTTAAAAATAAAATTAAAACATGTGACGATGGGAGTCCAGTACTCACTCCTTCATCTTAGGCCTGGTAAGCTGCAAGGCTCCATGGACGTACAGAGGCGACTTCTCAATTGGCTGATCATTAGTATTCGAATTGAAAGTCGTCCTGGTGTGCTCTGGGGGACATCATCATACGCCAGCTCAAAGAAATGAGGTCTAATCCTCAGGACCACCTTAGCATGGTCATTAAAGGGGTATTAGACCTCAATATGTCGGGATTAACATAAGTGGAAAGTCAGCCATCAATCTTGTAGTAAAACATATCTAACCCATATATGCGCATGGTAATCAAATCATCTCTATATGCCCTCTCCTGGGTGGTCAGCATAGGCTCAAAAGAGACATCAGGCTCTTTTATGTTAGTAACACAGTGGGGGTGATGCCTCAATCTGGGGCATATAGTCCAGTGGTTCCCCATGTACCCCAGCACGCCTGCATAATGATGTGTGTGTTCTCAATGCGATATTTATGGTTTTTTATGTGTTTTTGGTGTTTACTTTGCAGGAAAGCAGGCTGGCATGATTTTGGGCAAAATTGCAAACTCTTCTAATTTTTAATAGTTTACGGGAGCCTCTACGAGTCATAGTATGGGTTTCGTAAAGATTTTTAGTGAAAGATGAGATCTGAAGTTCAGCTATACGAGATCTCTATACGAGTCGTAGATCATTTACAAGTTGTCTAGAGTGGTTTTGTGAAGAATTCTAGTGAGTTCCAGCCAAGGACTAGTTGATGCAGATGAAGTCTATGAGAGTGCAATATGAGTCGTGAATCAGTCTTTAACTTGTAAAGTGGATTTGTAGCAGTAAAATTCAAGATCTGAAGAGCTGAATATAAGACCCTAATTACGACTCATAACTCAGTTTACGAGTCGTAAATGCATGTCGTAGAAAGTTGCCGATCAATTTTTCTATTTTTAAAGACTTATTTGTAAATACTATAAATAGTAATTTTAGGTTAATTTTGAGGAGAGTACAGTAGAGAACATCATCAGAAAGTACTTTAGGGTTTTTGTACTTGAAGACTTCTATCTTGGAGGAGAATACACTTGTAAATTCATTGTATCTTCATATCTTGTGATTCTCAATAAATTTTAGATTTGCTTGTTCTTTAACTTAATTGGATAAGTGATTAATTATGTTTTCTCAATCCATGATTTCTTCATCTACCTATAGCATGAGTAGCTAAATTCACAACTTGGGATTGTGAGAACCATAAAGATCTAACCAAATAAACCTAGATAATTAACAATTCTTGGAAGGGGTATTTACATGTATTAATCAATTCTCTTCATTTTGCATATTTTCTAGTAGTGGTCTATATTAGAACTTGCCTAGTGTGTTACCTTCCCAATCCAGGTGTAATGAATAGAAAAATAGATTAATTAATAGGATTCGATGATGTATTCTCGTCTAATCAATCAAACTAGACCAAGGGGAGATTGACTGAGACTATGGGTAATGGTTAGTATTTCACACTATGAAGATGGGCCAAGTCACATAGTGAAATTTGCCTCTCACCTTTGACCAAAGGGCTTAGTGAACTTAAATTACCGTACTATATGCTATATTCTAGTCAAGAATTGGGTTATCTAGGGATATTGAGTTGGTGAATCATGGGGAACACAATTTCCCAAGTTGTTCTCCATTATTGATTGTCTCTTGCTTTAGTTAGTTTAGTTTATTTTCTTGTCGAATATTGCAAATCCCTCTTTTGGAGAATTGAGTCTTTAATCACTTGAATTGTGTATTGGTGAATTTGTTGTGAGTCACCTATTTTTTGTGGGATTTGACCCTAACTTTGGTTAGGTTTTATATTTGACAACGACCGCTTTATCCTCTAAAAGAGAGGTGTAACTTGGGCATGATCAAAGATTATGGTTCCATTGCCGGGGAATATGGCTAGACTTATTTGACATTCACTAGTAATTGTAATTTGAGTGTTAATCCTTAATTCCCTTGTATTTTACTCTTGTTTTTATTTTTGTTTGTTTTATTTTTTGCAGGGTATACTAGTAGTGTATCCCCAACACACGTATGACACCCTCTATTGAAGAAACATTAAATGATTGGAGCAGTGAGAAGAGAGGGGTTGTACATAATTTTTTGAATCGCAATGTATACTTCTTGAAAATATTAGACAATCTTGACTTAGACATCTATGTGCTTTTGTCAGATATTCATAAGTTTGACTTGAATATCCACTTTTTAAGTGGTGAGTTGAGTGTAAAGGTTGATATGCTTGATGCTCAACAAGCATGTTATGAATTGTGTGAGGAAAAAAAATGATTATGGGCCAACTTGATGAGCTAGAATTGGAGGGTCAGCTTCTTGATTAGACTATTATTGATGTTGTCATAGTTGAGGGTGCAAATAATAATATCATTCATGAATTAGGATGCATTGGACCTCATTCCAATCATTTTTCTATATTATATTTAGATGATGAGATATTAATCGAATCATCTGAGCATATGGAAGAATGTGAGAAGGAGGAAGAATATGTTTATATTCTTGAATTCATTGGGCACAAAGAAAAAATTACATTCCTCATTTAAGAGCTAGAAAGTACAGCTTGCGATATCTATTGTTTGTTTCCCTTATTGTTATACCACCACCCTTTGAGCATAATAGAAAGTTAGAAAAGAAATTAGGGGTATAATTCATAAGTTCAAGGTGGAAGACAAAGTGAAAGCATGGACACTTAGTGAAGTCTGAGTAACCAATGTGTCCAAGTCATGCTGTTACAATAAATCAAGCACTGCTTGGGAGGCAACCCAAGGTGGACCATGGCGCTTAGGCGCTAAGGTATGTTTTTGACCCCTGCTTATTCTATTTTTGCTTGATTGGGTGCATTGGGGTCAACACATAATTTTTTCGATGAGGTGTGGGTAGTTATGAGCCTTGGTGAAGTCTAAGTAGCTTATGGTCCATAACTACCCCAAATTTAGATCCCAAGGTTTTCTTGCCTAAATTCTTTTTCCTCGTGGATATTTAATTTTCTGTTGAACCGACATACTTAGGATATTTAGATAATATGTGTAGCATATAGTACTAATACTTATGACATATAACATATTTTATGTTATGTTTTGAAAATTGGTACCCACCAAATTTTTTTTGATTAGTAGTTGAATGAAAACCATGCATGTTTGGATGTTTGGCAATAGTTATTTTGATAAGTGAGGGTAATTGAGACATGAAACATGATATATGAGTCTTTTGTTGATAATTTATGCAATGCCATGTGAGCGTGAACTTATTTTGCCAAATTCATGCATTTTATGCTAATTCAGAACTTGCCCTGTTATTCCAAGTTAGATTGTAGATTGAATGGATTAGGAAGGGATCTTAGGCCTTTGTTCTTTAATTAGTCCACTTTAGCCTAAAATGACCAACCAAATGAAGTTTTATCCTTGTTCCAAATATTTGAGCCTCACATGTATCAATTCTTTCAGAAACACCTTATTAGCCTAACCTTGCCTAGTGAAAAACCTTGAGATTGGTCCTGGTATATCCTTGAGCATTGTGAACCTTGATTGAGGAAAAACGCCTAAGTTGAGGGTGACTACCAAAAGTGACCTAGTTCGGGAAATAGATATTGTGTACTTCACGATTAGCTAAAAGCCTAAGTTGAGGGTGACCGGTGTAGGGGAGTTGGGAATGAGGCAAAAAAGAAGAAAATCATGCACCAAGTGCAAGAAAAAGAAAAATATGCCTTACATTGAGTGTAAACAGCGAAAAAAATGTAAAAATGAGGCAAAAGCTGAAAAATAAAAAGAAAATACCAAAAAAGTTTAAATGTGGAAAAAGGGAGGATAAGGTGAAAATGTTAGAGTTGGTAAGGTGAAAGTGATGAAAAACATAGTTCAAGGATGACTTTTAGTCACTATTTTTCCAAAATGCCATACCAAAGCCCCCTGAGCCTACGTTACAAGCCTAGAAGGTCCTAAAGTGATCCTAGTCTAGTTAGTTTAAGGTCTGAGTCATGAGTATAGGGGCAAGCCTATGGTATAAGTCATTAAGCATAAACATCCGCTCTGAGAGTGAGTGTGTTTACACAGTCCCAAAGCTAAATTTTGAAATCATCATTGAGAGTAAAAAATGAGACTTCTTTCTGTGAGGGCACTTGCATTGCATTGTTAGCATTTGACTTGTTCATAGATTGTGGACTGTTGATATTCCCTTGCTTGTCATAGCTGTGTTGTCAAATGCACCAATGTGCTTTGGTTTGCTGAATAACAATATGATCTTGTTCTGAAAAGTTGGTATGGGTACCGAAGTTTGAATTGTATATGATATATGCCATTGGGTTGAGGTATGTGTGTTGCTATATATTCTATATAGATTGAGTCGTCGCTTATGGACAAATAATAATTTTAAGTTGAGGGTGCTGATGTGATGTCAAAATACAATACATTTGATGCTTAAAACTTAGGATTTTGTGTATTCTCTATGCGATATTTATGGTTTCTATGTGTTTTTGGTGTTTAGTATGCAGGAAAGAAGGTTGGCATGATTTTGGGACAACAATGCAGACTCTTATCGCTTTTGATGGTTTATGGGACCCTCTACGAGTGGTAGAGGGGGTTTCGTGAAGATTTTTAGTGATAGATGAGATCTGAAGTGCAGCTATACAAGACCTCTATACGAGTCGTAGATCACTCTACGAGTTGTATAGGGTGGTTTCATGGAGAATTCCAATGAGTTCCAGTAAAGGACCAGTTGATGCAGATGAAGTCTACGAAAGTGCAATACAAGTCGTGAATTAGTCTACGACTCATAAAGTGGATTCATAGGAGTGAAGTCCAAGATCTCAAGAGTTGAATACAAGACCTCGATTATGACTCGTAAATTAGTTTACGAGTCATAAATGCCTGTCGTAGAAAGTCGCCAACCAATTTTTCTATTTTTAAGGACTTGTTTGTAAATACTATAAATAGTAATTTGATGTTAATTTTGAGGAGAGCACAGTAGAGAATGTCATTAGAAAGTACTTTAGGTTTTTGTACCTGGAGACTTTAATTTTGGAGGAGAATACACTTAAGGATTCATTATATCTTCAAATCTTGTGATTCTAAATAAATGTTGGATTTGCTTATTTTTCAACTCAATTGGGTAATGATTAATTATGTTTTCTTAATTTATTATTTCTTCATCTACCCATAGCATGAGTATCGAAATTCATAACTTGGGGTTGTGAGATCCATGAAGATCTAACCAAATAAATCTGGATAATTTACAATTCTTGGAATGGGTATTTACATGTATTAATCAATTCTCTTCGTTTTGCATGTTTTCTAATGGTGGCCAACATTAGAACTTGCCTAGTTTTACCTTCCCGATCCAGGTAGTAATGAATAGGAAATGAGATTGATTAGTAGCATTCGATGATATGTTCTCATCTAATCAACCGAACTTGCCCAAGGAGAGGTTGACTGGGACTATGGGTAATGGTTAGTATTGCACACTATAGAGATGGGCCAAATCACAGAGTGAAATTCACTTCTCACCTTTGACCAAAGGGCCTAGTGCACTTAAATTA
Source organism: Solanum virginianum (assembly GCA_000787875.1). NCBI lineage: Eukaryota > Viridiplantae > Streptophyta > Magnoliopsida > Solanales > Solanaceae > Solanum > Solanum virginianum. Next base: position 89,206 of record DF359066.1, read on the forward strand.
CCGTCCTACATGGTATACTCTAGTCGAGAATTGGGTTATCCGGGAATATTGAGTTGGTGAATCATGGGGAACACAATTTCCCAAGTTGCTCTCCATTATTGATTGTCTCTTGCTTTAGTTAGTTTAGTTTATTTTCTTGTTGAACATTGCAACCCCCCTTTTGGCGAATTGAGTTGTTAATTACTTGAATTGCATATTGGTGAATTTGTTTTGAGTCTCCGTATTCTCTGTGGGATTCGACCCTAACCTTGGTTAGGTTTTATATTTGTCAATGACCGCTTTATCCTCCAAAAAAGAGGTGTAACTTGGGCATGATCACACAATTTAGCTATTAAGCCACCAAATGCATACCTGCGCCCTTTATGAACTCGAGGCATTCCTCATAGATGATTTCAACATAGCCCCAAAGTTCACATCCCCACCAGCCATCAAATAATATATCAAGAAAACCCGATCCCTAGTTATCTACGTTGAAGTGTAGGGTAGGTATGAGGGAATGCATCACTATCTTCATCCAGACCCTAGCCTCCTTGTTCATGTAGGCGAAAAAGAAGGTCATATGGAAGCCCTAATACCCATGCTTGATCTAGCGGGTTATGGAAGTGGGGCCAACAATAGTATGCCTAATAGGCTGGTAGGGAGGCCTAATCTGCAACTCAGTCAAAGGACTAGATAGCACTTCCAAGGTCTCTATGATGGCATTGATGGCTACCAGGGGTTTATTCAAAATTCAACCCCCTGCACGATCACAATTTGAGTCCTTCCCTTTGCCTGGAGGTTGGCATAAAACTCCCGTACCATGCTAAGGTTGCACTCTTATGTGTTAGCAAACACAAACCCCATATTGTACTATATCATACACTCCTAGAAAGCAGGAAAGTCCTGGGATAGGATTTCCCCACCAATCGAGATGTCAGGAAAGTATTTTGTCTCTAGGTGGCTATTATACCACCTTTTCTGTGTTGGAGAACTACATTAAGCCCAAACCTGGGGAATTTTCTCCATGGTGGTGTGGGGGCTGGGGGTACACTGGGGACATCCGTATCCCTCTTTCTACTGATAGAAGTATCATCTCCACGTCCTCTACCTCCGTTGGTTGCCACTTTATAAATAAAAAATAATACATGGTCCCTACACCTAAGTTTGACCCGACAACCTAACCCCATTCATATCATGGGGTGAGAAAGTGTACTAAGAATTCCCCTTTAATCCCATGACTTTCATCACCAAGGCATGTAAATTAATTCCCTTTTTATACAATTGAGATGCCAAACACACCCATCTTACACTATGTCAAATTGTCCTCAACAACACCCATAACATCAAGAGGCACAATAGCATTAGGGTCTCGCACACATTGCCTCAACATAGATACATGAAAGACCCAAGCCTAGGGCCTAGACGTGACATGGTGCATGGGGAACCCGAAGGGACCCCAAGCAATGCTCTTAACACATCTTTACATATCCTTGGACACGGAAGCAATAAAATATCAATAAAAGATTAGAAGCAAGGGTAAGGAACTAAGGGAAACTTCCGTATCATAAAGAACAAGAGTTAATAGAGTCAAGGCTCATAGTATAGATACATAACATGTCTAACAACACCTCTACTACATATATAAGAATGGGGGCCATGACAAGTAACTGGGCTCACCCTTATAGTCAATCCATACATAAAAGAATGATAGTCTTTGAACATGACATGAAATAATAAATAATGTCCTCGGAATGGAGGACTCACCTACAAGCTTGAGCGAGTCGTACTAGCCACGTGGAGGAGGATGCTCAAGTGGGGCTCCAGTTCTTACATGGTGACATCATGTAGGGATAGAGTATGCGTTAGTGCATTTGAATGTACTAAGTATGTAGGATGCGATGCAACAAGAGATAAGTGACAATCAAAATGCATAAGTATAGGCATTGAGTAACATATAACAATATGGCATGCATGGAAGATGCTTAAAGTAAATCGTGCTTTCAATAGACCATAACACATGTGTAGGGAGTGACCATTCTTAGTGAAATCCAAGGCCTACCACCTCCTTGGAGAGGCGTATGAGGTACAAACCCTTTCATGAGGTTGTTGAGGTACAAACCCCCAACAAGTTGATGGGTACAAACCCCCAACATTGTTGATGGAGTACGAACCCCCCAACAAGGTTGATGGAGTACAAACCCCCTAACAAGGTTGATGAGTACCAACCCCCAACATGGTTACCTGGGCCTACAACTCCCGAGCTAGGCGGTCGAGGTACAAATCCCTCAACAAGGTTACCCGGGCCTACAAACCCCTGAGCTAGGCTTGGTCATCCCCAACACTAAAGAAATAATATCATATACATATATTTCATTCATCATCATATACGTATATTCCTTTCCTCATCATAATCATATAAATAGATTCCTTTTGTCATCATTTCATTATCATATAGTCATTTAACTCATAAAACATGCATTGGACCTTTAACCCCTCAAGAAATCATAATTGGACATTTTATCAAAGACTTAGAAGGTCTGTAGTGCTAGTGTAAAACCATGCAATTTAAGAGTGAAATCATGCTAGTAAATTCAATGTAAAACCTTCTATAGATATTTGGTAACACTCTCAAGCAATATGCATCAAAACCCTTCATCAAACCTTATAATAGATCTTAGATTCATAGCTTTAAATATGGTAAAACAGTCATAATTTCAAAACTCTAACATAGGGTGCAATGATTTTCATAATAAATAAGACCCATGAGCAAATCAACTTTAAGTCATAGAAATTTGGGTAAAAGAAAGCTTGGGTATCATGGGTGAAAGGAACCCATGAAAGAAACCCACATACCTTTGCTTTGGAGATGGAGACTTAAAGCTTGAGTGAATTCCTTGAGATCCGAAAGAGGGTTTGAGACTTAAATTTAGGAGCGAAATATTTGGCTAAGTGTTTTGGTGAGTATTGGGGAATGTTTAGAATGATATGAGGGTGAAAAATGGCTAGGTATAGGTATTTTCACATTTGAAACACTTAGGCCCAAGACTCAAAAGTCTTGTACTGCAAGAAAAATAACTGGGCAGAATATACGCAGGTCCGCATTGCAGACTTATCACGGAGATGATGTTTACACATGTCCCATCGCGGCACTATCGCGGACAACCACTAGATAAGCAAAATTATGAAAATTCAAATTGCTAATCGGTTGCTCTTAAATCGGGGTTAGACCAACTTTCCACTCAAAATGACCCCCTGATCAAGAATATGAAGTCAAATTTTTGATATCGCACACAGATTTTGAGATATGGAAATTACGATTCCTGGCACTTCTGAGGCACATTTTCAAGTACTTTTTTTAGGGTCGTTTCAATATCTCCCCCTTGGGAACATTCATCCCCGAATATCAAAGAAACATATATGAGAGCCATAAACATGACAATATTAGCCCACATAGAAATGAAACAACACACTTAAACATCATTTCAAAAATCTCAACATAAGTGTAAAATCATCATGAACTTTTCAATTTAAACATGAATGTATGCAATGACATGAGGGCTGAGCTTAAGAATTGAGATCATATAAAGGATTTAGATCAATACCTTAGGCTTGAGTGGTGTGGAAATGGTAAGGATATCACTTTTGAATGTCCATTTAGGCCTCCCAAGTAGTACTTTCAACTTGTTGATTCCTCCAAAGGACCTTAATGGGAGCCACATCTTTGTTTCTCAACCTCTTCACTTGTCTATCAAAGATATGAAATGGAACCTTTTCATATGTCAAATTGTCCTCAACAACACCCATAACATCAAGAGGCACAATAGCATTAGGGTCTCGCACACATTGCCTCAACATAGATACATGAAAGACCGGATGAATCGATTTTGTCTCACTAGGCAATTTCAACTCATAAGGTACCTTGCCAATTCTCCTCATCATCTTATAAGGACCCATATATCTTGAGCTCAACTTACCCTTCTTCCCAAAATGAACCACACCTTTCATGGGTGACACCTTCAAATAAACCTAATCACCAACTTGGAATTTAAGATCCCTTCTCCTCACATCGACATAGGACTTTTGGCGACTTTGTACCATCTTTAACCTTTCTCTAATCATTCTAACCTTCTCAAGAGCCTCTATAACCAGATATGGTCCCAAAAATGCCACCTCACCAACCTCAAACCACCCAACTGGTGATTTACAACATCTACCATAGAGATCCTCAAAAGGAGCCATACCGATGCTAGAATGATAGATATTTTTGTAGGCAAATTCAATCAATGGAAGATGATTATTCTAACTACCCTTAAGCTCCAAAACACAAGCCATAAGTATATCCCCAAATGTTTGGATAGTTCTTTCAGCTTAGCCATCCATTAGAGGGTGAAAGGCCGTACTAAGTTTAACTCTTATACCAAGACCCCTTTGAAAAGACCTCCAAAATTGTGAAGTAAATTGAGCACCACGATCCGATATAATGGACAAAGGAACCCCAAGCAACCTTATCAAGTCATGAACGTATAACCTTGCATAATCTTCATCCCCGCATGTGGTCTTAACCGGTAAAAAATAAGCTGATTATGTCATCCTATCAACCACAACCCAATTGGAATCAAAACCTTTTCTAGTCTTGGACAACCAACCACAAAATTCATATTAATCTCTTCCCACTTCCAAGTAGGAATCTCTATGTATTGTGTTAGGCTACCTGGCCTTTGATGTTCAACTTTGACTTGTTGACAACTATGGCAACTGGAAACAAATTTGGTAATGTCCCGCTTCATGCCTCCCCACCAATACACATCCCTTAAGTCTCTACACATTTTAATAGAACCGGGGTGGATAGAATAAGAAGAATTATGGGCATCATCAACGATTTTCTCCCACACACCATCAACACAGGGCACACATAATCTACCTTGGTATCTAAGGGTACCATCTCCCCCTTGGGAGAAAACCTCCACTTTGCCCTCTTTCACCAAGGTCTTCAATTCAAGAAAAAAGGAGTCAAGATCTTGTTTTGCTATCACCTCATTAACTAATGAAGACTTAGAACCATCAACAATAATAATACCCCTATCACCAACCTCTTCCAACCTAACTCCCAATCTATCCAATCGATGCACCTCCCTAGCCATCTCCTTATCACCACCATCAACGTAAGCTAGGCTACCCATAGACACCCTACTCAAAGCATCCGCCATAACATTACCCTTACCATGATGATAATACATACTCATATCATAGTCCTTAAGAAGTTGTAGCCACATTCTTTGCCACAAGTTGAGATCATTTTGAGTAAAGACATATTGGAGGCTTTTATGATCGGAGAATACATCAATATGCACCCTATACAAATAATGACGCCAAATCTTTAATGCAAACACCACCGTGGCCAATTCAAGATCATGAGTAAGGTAGTTCTTTTCATACACTTTGAGTTGCCTAGAAGCATAGGCTATCACCTTACCATTTTGCATTAGCACACAACCCAAACCAACTCTAGAAGCATCACAATACACAAAAAATTTCTCATACCCATCAGGTAGTGACAATATAGGAGCATACACAAGCTTACCTTTCACGGTTTAGAAGCTCCTCTCACACTCATCGGTCTACACAAACTTTGTCTTCTTTTGAGTCAATTTCGTCATAGGAGAAGCAATAGAAGAGAATACAGTCATAAACCTCCGATAGTAACCCGCTAAGCCCAAGAAGCTCCTAATACCCAATGGGGGTCAATGGTCTAGGGTAATTTCTAATCATATTGGTCTTCTCAGGATCCACCTTAATACCATCCTCCGACACCACATGTCCTAGGAAGGCAACCTCCTTCAACCAAAATTCACACTTCTCATATTTAGCATACGATTTCTCCTCCCTTAATCTTTGAAACACTATGCTCAAATAACCCATATGCTCCTTCTCACTATGTGAATAGATCAAAATATCATCAATGAAGACCAAATGAATCAAGGTAGGGTTTAAAGACCCTATTTATTAGATCCATGAAGATGGCCGGTGCATTGGTCAACCCAAAGGATATCACCACAAATTCATAATGCCCATACCTAGTCCAAAAGGCTGTCTTGGGAATGTCACACTCCCTCACCTTCACTTGATGATACCTGGACCGAAGCTCAATCTTAGAGAAGTGGCTAGCCCCTTGCAATTGGTCGAACAAATCATCAATTCTTGGAAGATGATATCTGTTTATGATGGTAACCTTATTGAGTTGTCGGTAGTCAATACACATTCTAAGGGACCCATTCTTCTTTTACACAAATAACACCGGTGCACTCTAAGGGGATTGGCTTGGCCTAATAAAACCATTTCCCAACAAATCTTTCAATTGCTCCTTCAAGTCCTTTAACTCCATTGGGGCCATACAAAAAGGATGGATAGAAATGGGTTGAGTATCGGGGAGGAGGTCTATACCAAAGTCTATTTCCCTTTCAGGAGGAATACTGGGAAGGTCATTTGGAAAGATATTAAGAAACTCATTTACAACCGGAGTCGACTCTATGGGAAGGGCTTTGGACTCCAGATCCCTAACCCTCACAAGATGGTAAAGACACCCCTTAGAGATCAACTTATGGAATTTAATGTAAGAGATGAACCTACCCTTGACCACCACATTTTGACTCTCCCACTCAAGGACGGGTTTATTTGGGACATGGAATTTAACCCTATGGGTTCTACAATCCATAGAAGCATAATATACATACAACCAATCCATCCCAAGAATAATATCAAAATCAACCATGTCCAACTTAACAAGATCACAAGGTAATATTTTATGCAAGATGCAAATAGGGCAACTTCTATAGACTTTTCTAGTAACAATAGATGCATAAATAGGAGTAGACACTTCATAGGACTCATGCAACAATTCGGGCTCAACATGGAACTTTTAGGCAATAAAGGGGGTAACAAAAGAAAGAGTGGCACCCAGATCAATAAATGCATACACATCAAAATCAAAGATTTTAATATACCAGTAACAACATCGGGGACCTCATCAACCCCTTACCTCCCATGCAAAGCATAAAAACTATTGTGCCTTGGGGCACCATCTTGTCGGCCACCTCTCCACAAAGGAACTATATTAGTACCTTGAGTAGGAAACTCCTTACCCTTATTACGATTTCGAGGACAATCTATTGCCTTATACCCCATTTTCCTACAACCATAATAAGCACCGGTATTCCTCAAGCATTGGCCACCGTGACCCTTACCACACTTCGAAGACACATCAATAGGAGCCACACCCCTAACACCTTGGGCCATCAAAAAATCATTGGCAACCCTCTTTTGAAATACTTGAGAAGACCTTTGTCCTTTATGCTACGACCACCCTTTTAGAACTTACCCTCAAAATGGGCCCTCTTGGCCTCATGACCCCTTCTCTTCCTCAAATTCTCCTCTTCCATTTGTTCGGCATAGGTCATAAACCGGGATAAGTCCATGTCACCAATCAACATAGCGGACCGATATTCTTCACTTACTAAGTTGGATATACCCATCACGAACTTGTTCATTCAAGACCTTGGGATGACAACCAAGTAAGGAGCAAACTTTGAAGGTTGGATGAACTTGAGGACATATTCCCTCATACTCATAGACCCTTGTCTCAAATTCATAAATTCCACCAATGTAGCTTTCCTAAGCTTAAGAGGGAAGAATCGATTAATGAAAGCCACTTTGAACTCTTCCCAAAGCACCACATATTTGACTCCCTTCTCTTCTTAACATTGGTTGTACCATATTTATGCTACCCCTTTGTGTTGGTAGGCCACCAACTTCGCCTTTTCTTCTAGCCTCACACCCATGATAGCCAATATCTTGTAGACTTCATTTATGCTACCCCTTTGGGTTGGTAGGCCACCAACTTCGCCTTTTCTTCTAGCCTCACACCCATGATAGCCAATATCTTGTAGACTTCATCAATGAACTCTTGAGGGTCCTCAAATTCTTTAAGGCAAAAGAGGTCCTTAAGAACTCCTAAGAACAAAGCTAGGGTTTCCACGTTTCTTCCCCAAGGGTTCAATTTCGATTCTCTCTAGTTCCCCAGGTACCTGAGTTGATTTGTGGGTATCTTTTCACCTCTAGAATTTCCTACTATGCATTTTACCATTTCTTTAAGTTTCTCAATTCTAATGCATACTTATGATGATTTCATGATCCTAATATTATTGTATGATCCTCAAAAAGTTAAGTGACTATTTTACTAACTAAATACATACCTGTTTGAAGTATGATGTTGATTTCATAAAGGGTTTTGATATGATTAAGGTTGAGTGATTTTGATGTTCTTTTTTAAAGAAATTTCTTAAGACTTGTGTGATTTATGATTGTTGCGTGCATTAATTAAGCCTACCTTATTTTTAATGAATGTTTTCTATGAATTATGGATACAACTAGGGGCATTTATGAAGAGCTTCAAAGTTAAAATTTACCAAAGTTATATGTATGATGATTGTTTCCCCGTTTAAGAAAAAGATTATTAAGTTCGAGCTACTCCTACTATTACTACTTATGATTCTAAGAGTATGTTTTAAAGAATTTCGTGGGATGACTTAGCACCGAGAGGACTAGAGATTAGGACTCATCCCATTAGTTGAGGCATGATCGCTTGAAGCTAAATCTCGATATCCCTAACTATGTTCCATGAATTACTCGATTTATTGTCTGCTATGAACAAATTACTATGTAATTGCATGAAATAGCCAGTCACCAAACTTATGTTTAAGTACTATAATATATGAAAACTACTTTATTTTATCAATTAATATGATTTATATAATCAATTAAAAATCAAATTGCTCAATTAAGGTTGATTATGCGTTTAGTTACTTGATTTATTATTCGTTATGAATAAATTACTATGTAATTGCACGAAATTGTACTAAACTCAAGTCTAAGTACTATAATACATAAAAAAATTACTTTGTTTATCAATTAATATGATTTATATAATCAATTAACAATCAAATTGCTTGATTAAGGTTGATTACGGGTTTAATTATTTAATTTATTGTCTGATATGAACAAATTACTATGTAATTGCATGAAATCGCCACCAAACTTATGTCTAAGTACTATAATACATAAGGTGTGATTACCATCAACCATTGTCTGATATGAACAAATTACTATGTAATTGCATGAAATCGCCACCAAACTTATGTCTAAGTACTATAATACATAACAACTACTTTATTTATCAATTAATATGATTTATATAATCGATTAACAATCAAATTGCTTGATTAAGGTTGATTACACGTTCAATAACTCGATTTATTGATCGTTTGTGAAAACTACTTTATTTTATCAATTAATATGATTTATATAATCAATTAAAAATCAAATTGCTCAATTAAGGTTGATTATGCGTTTAGTTACTTGATTTATTGATCGTTATGAATAAATTACTATGTAATTGCACGAAATCGTCACTAAACTTAAGTATAAGTACTATAATGTATAAAAGTTACTTTATCAATTAATATAATTTATATAATCAATTAACAATCAAATTATTCAATATTTTGCTAAAAATTATCTCAGCAATTTCAACAATTGCTAGATCCAACAACCTACTTGCTAAGAATTTTTAATTAGTTGCTGGATAAGGCTATCTAAAGATTGTTTTAAGCAGTTGCATTAATTGCTGAATAAGATTATCTACTTGATAAGATTTTTTTAAGCAGTTGCTAAAATAGCCTATCTACATGTTAATTTTTTCAGCAAAAGCAACAATTGTTGAAGAAGTCTCTACTATAATTCAATATTTTTTCAACAAGTGCAACAATTGCTTAAAAAGATTTCCTACTTGTTGAAATTTTTCTCAGCAAGTGAAGTAATTCCTGAAGCAATTTGCCTATTTGCTGAGATTTATTTCATTAAGTAAGTTGCTAAAGCAATTTGCTTATTTGCTAAAGATTCAAAAATTCTTACTTAACAATAACATCACTTAATAAATAGGACTGTGCAACACCATCTTTACATAAACATTCAAATAAAAGACATAAAGGAAAAATATTTTCTGTCAATCCAAAATATACATAAAAAGTTTTCTATAATGATTAATAACCAACAAATATAAACACTAAGGTACTAGTTCCCGTACAACGATACCTTCCATCCACTCGTGTCGTATCTTGTTAACTGTATTATCATTCATAAGGGTCATAGAAGTGTTGGTAATCAGTTGCTCAATATATCCAAGTGAATATTGAAAAGACCCAAAAAGTGCCCAAAAACGTGCCTTGAAATACCCAAAATTTTGATTTCTTTATGTCTAAAAATTTATTCGTTATTTCAAAAATCCAACTTCATATTTGTTATCAAGGGGTCCAAATTAGGTGAAAAAGGGTCTAGTCTCGATTTAAGAGAGAAGGAATAGCAATTATAATTTTTTTAGTGATGATTTCCAGTGAGTAGTTTGTGATGCCTCCATAACGTGCCTTGGACGCGCCTTAGTTCAAATTCCACTCTGTGTCCTCTCCGCGATGCGAAGATGTGTTTTTCACCTGATAATGTTTTCAAGTGCGGTCTAAAATATTCTAAGTGTTGGACCTAAGTTTACCAAACGTGTTTTTATCTATACTTAGTCAAATTTCACCCTTATATCATTCTAAACATTTCCAAATACTCCCTAAAATACTTAGCTACATTTTAACCCCAAATTCTAAGACTCAAAACCCTCATCCGGATTTAAAGATTCTCTTTAAGCTTCAAGTCTCCATTGTCAACCTTCACCAAGAACTTCTCAAAAGCTAAAATATATGGTGTTGAACCATTGGGTCCTTCCACCCATGGTGCCTAAACCTCATTTTTACTAATATTGCATGATTTAAAGTTGATTTTACATGTGTGTCTTGTATATTAAGAAATTTACTGCACGTTTTTTGAGCTCTAAATCATGGATTTAATGTTGGATTTGATGAGTAGTTTTGATGTATATGTTTTGGGGGTGTTTCAAGGTGTTGATTGATGGTTTTACTACAAATTTTCTTGCATGATTTTATCTCTAAATTGCATGGTCTTTTGCCCCTACTACACATCCCCAAGGTATTTGATAAAATGTCCGAAAGTGATTTCTTTGAGGAAATGAAGGTCCAAAGCATGAGATATGATATGAGTGATGTTATGATGATGAAATGAGCTTATGTATATGATTATTCCTATATGAAATGTTGCATTAGAGCCTATGATAAATCCTATATAAAGTGTTGCATTAGACCATGCTCGATCTGGGGGGACAAGAGCCCGGATAATCGTGTTGGAGGTTTATATCCATCAACCATATGAGGTGTTTATATCTTCATCACCAGGTTGGTAAGGTGTGATTACCATCAACCATGTGAGAGGTTTATACCACACAACCACCGAGGGGTTTATACCTTAAATATCTAGCTTGGTCCCTTCTTCACTTATGATATCCTGTAAGAGCATGATTTATTTAAGCATGTTTTACTCTAGCATTGATCATACATGCCATCTTGTTATAATATGCCTATTGCCTATTGTTAAGCATTTTGATTACATTTCTATCTCTTGTTGTATTGCATACCACATACTTAGTACATTCAAACGTACGAACACATACTCTTGCCTACATGATATCACCATGTAGGAACCAGTGCCCAAGTTGATCATCCTCCTACTCCACGTGGCTAGGCGGTGCTATTCCAAGCTTGTTGATGAGTCCTCCATTCTGGGACTTTGGTTTATGTTTTCCTCTTATCTATGTATTGAGACACTACCTTATGTTCTACTTGCCTATGAAGGTGAGCCCGGTTACTTTGTCCTCGCCCCTGCTCTAGCTATGTAATTAGAGGTATTTGTTGGACAAGTTATGTATTTATAATATGAGCCATGATTCCTTATCTCTTGATGTTGATGTGTTACAAAGCTTTCCCTCAGTCCCAATGCCCCATTCTATTCTACATGTCTTTTGTATGCTTCTGTGACCAAGGATATGTGATGACAACTTAAGAGGCTTGCTTGGGGTTCCTTCGGGTTCTCCATTCGCCATGTCACGTCTAGGACCTAGGCTTGGGTCATGAAAAATATGAACCACAAACTACAGCTGAATCATTTTTTGGAGCATACTCTATTCAAAGTTTCCTTCTCTATTCAAGAGTTTCTTAGGCAAGTGGTCAAGCATGTTACTTTACTTCAAGAATCCAGGAAACAACTCAACCATCGACATCATGAGTGCCACAAAATTCTCATTGGAATAACTACCCCTATTGCAATCATACACATTATTTTTTCCCTTCCTGATAAGAATTTCAAGTGCAAGAGAATACTTTTTTCAAGATTCAAGATAGTGAAAAGTCTCTTAGCACCATGTCACAGGACGCCGCGAGGACATGGTTGACTGCTTTTACAATAATCAAAATAATAATCATCAAAGATATATTTCTCAATCCATTCCCTCTAAGGGACATTGTCTAGTGTCTAACTCTCTTCCACCAATGCTTCATAGAAATTCTTAAAGTAATTAGGAAAATCAAGATTAAGAATATATTTTGGATCATAATGATAGGGGTATTCAATATGCCTTAGACGCATTAATCATAATATTTCATCTACATGCTGCAATAATAAAAGAATTAATGAGAAAACTTAAGATGATTATTACATCTGTTACAACAAAGATCTCTTAGAATAATCAACTATTGTAATAACAGACAAAACTATTGTAGCAAGTGTTGTATCAGCTGACACACCATAATTATAAAATAAAATTAAAATTATTAGAACTCACTCTATCCTCCCATCGCTTTTGCATATTGTTCATCATCTCAAAGTCATCAAAATTAAATTCATGAATTGTGTAAGATCTTATTCATCGATCTTTAGCTTTCAAGATATCTTTGATTTTTTTGTATGATTTATTTTTTGCATGCTTGTAGATATTCACCGATCGTCGCTCGATTGTTGCCACCACAATATCTACCATAGAGAGCCTCAAAAGGAGCCATACCAATGCTAGAATGATAGCTATTGTTGTAGGCAAACTCAATCAATGGAAGAAGATCATCCCAACTACCCTTAAGCTCCAAAACACAAGCCATAAGCATATCCTCAAGTGTTTGGATAGTTCTTTCGGCTTAGCCATCCGTTTAAGGGTGAAAGACTGTACTAAGTTTAACTCTTGTACCAAGACCGTGTTTGGATAGTCATTTCAGCTTGGCCATCCGTTTGAGGGTGGAAAGTTGTACTAAGTTTAACCTGTGTACCTAGACTCCTTTGGAAAGACATCCAAAAATGTGAAGTAAATTGAGCACCATGATCCGATATGATGGATAAAGGAACCCCATCCCCATATGTGGTCTTAACCGGTAAAAAAGAGCTGATTCTCTCATTCTATCAACCACAACCCAAATGGAATCAAAACGTTTTCTAGTCTTGGGCAACCTAATCACAAAATCCATATTAATCTCTTCCCACTTCCAAGTAGGAATCTCTATATGTTATGCTAAGCCATCCGACCTTTGATGTTCGGCTTTGAGTTGTTGATAACTATAGCAATCGGAAACAAATTTGGCAATGCCCCTCTTCATGCCTCCCCACCAATACACATTTCTCAAGTCTCTATACATTTTGGTGGAACTGGGGTGGATAGAATTAGAAGAATTATGGGCCTTATCAAGGATTTTCTCCCTTACTCCATTAACACAAGGCACACATAATCTACCTTGGTATCTAAGGGCACCATCTCCCCCTTGGGAGAAAACCTCCACTTTGCCCTCTTTCACCAAGGTCTTCGATTCATGCAAGGAGGAGTCAAGATATTGTTTTGCTATAACCTCATTAAATAATGAAGATTTAGAACCATCAACAACAATAATACCCCCATTACCAACCTCTTCCAACCTAACTCCCGATCTATCTAATTGATGTACCTCCCTAGCCATCTCCTTATCACCATCATCAACGTGAGCTAGGCTACCCATAGATACCTTACTCAAAGCATCTGCCATAATATTAGCCTTATCGGGATGATAATGCACACTCATATCATAGTCCTTAAGAAGTTCTAGCCACCTTCTTTGCCTCAACTGGAGATCATTTTGAGTGAAGACATATTAGAGGCTTTTATGATCGGTGAACACATCAACATGTACCCCATACAAATAATAATGCCAAATCACCCTTATCTCAAATTCATAAATTCCACCAATTTAGGTGAACACATCAACATGTACCCCATACAAATAATAATGCCAAATCTTTAATGCAAACACCACCGTGGCCAATTCAAGATCATGAGTAAGGTAGTTCTTTTCATTCACTTTGAGTTGCTTCAAAGCATATGCTATCACCTTACCACTTTGCATTAGCACACAACCCAAACCAACTCTAGAAGCATCACAATACACAACAAATCCCTCAAACCCATCTGGTAGTGACAATATAGGAGCGGACAAAGCTTGTCTTTCAATGTTTGGAAGCTCCTCTAATACGCATCGGTCCACCATCTGGTAGTGACAATATAGGAGCGGACACAAGCTTATCTTTCAAGATTTGGAAGTTCCTCTCACACTCATTGGTCCACACAAACTTAGTCTTCTTTTGAGTCAATTTTGTCATAGGAGAAGCAATAGAAGAGAATCCATTCACAAACCTCCGATAGTAACCTGCTAAGCCTAAGAAGCTCCTAATACCCGACGGGGTCAATGGTATAGTCTAATTCCTAATCACATCAGTCTTCTTAGGATCCATTTTAATACCATCCTCCGACACTACATGTCTTAGGAAGGAAACCTTCTTCAACAAAAATTCACACTTCGCATATTTAGCTTACAATTTCTCCTGCCTCAATATTTGTAACACAACGCTCAAATGACGTATATGCTCCTTCTCACTATGTGAATAGATCAAAATATCATCAGTGAAGACCAAAGGAATCAAGGTATGGTTTAAAGACCCTATTCATTAGATCCATGAAGATGGCCGGTGCATTGGTTAACCCAAAGGATATCACCACAAATTCATAATGCCCATAACTAGTCCGGAAGGACGTCTTGCGAGTGTCACACTCCCTCACCTTCACTTGATAATACCTGAATCGAAGATCAATCTTAGAGAAGTGCTAGCCTTTTGCTATTGGTCAAACAAATCATCAATTCTTGGAAGATGATATTTGTTCTTGATGGTGACCCTATTGAGTTACCGATAGTCAATACACATTCTAAGGGACCCATTCTTCTTTTATACAAAGAACACCAGTGCACCCCAAGGGGATTGGCTTGGCCTAATAAAAACCTTTTCCAACAAATCTTTCAATTGCTCCTTCAACTCCTTTAATTCCGACAGGGCCATACAGTAAAGAAGGATAGAAATGGGTTGAGTATCGAGGAGGAAGTCTATACCAACGTCTATTTCCCTTTCTAGAGAAATATCGGGAAGGTCATTTGGAAAGACATCAAGAAACTCATTTACAACCGGAACTGACTCTATGGGAAGGGTTTTTGGACTCCACATCCCTAACCCTCACAAGATGGTAAAGACACCCCTTAGAGATCAACTTATGGGCTTTAATACAAGAGATGAACCTACCCTTGACCACCACATTTTGACTCTCCCACTCAAGGACGGGTTCATTTGGGACATGGAATTTGACCCTATGGGTTCTACAATCCATAGAAGCATAGTATGCATGCAATCAATCCATCCCAAGAATAATATCAAAATCAACCATATCCAACTCAAGAAGATCACAAGGTAATATTTTATGCAAGATGCAAATAGGACAACTTCTAGAGACTTTTCTAGTAAAAATAGATGCACAAATAGGAGTAGACACTTCATGTGACTCATGCAATAATTCGGGCTCTACATGGAATGTTTGCGCAACAAAGGGGGTAACAAAAGAAATAGTGGAACCCAGATCAATCAATGCATACACATCAAAATCAAAGATTTTCAACATACGGGTAATAACATCAGGGACCTCATCAACCCCTTGCCTCCCATGCAAAGCATAAAACTGATTGTGCCTTAGGGAGCCATCTTTTCGGCCACCTCTCCTCAAAGGAACCACATTAGTACCTTGAGGAGGAAACTCCTTACCCTTTTTGTGATTTCGAGGATAATCTATTTCCTTATGCCTCATTTCCCCATAACCATAATAAGTATCGGTATTTCTCAAGCATGGGACACCATGACCAGTACCATACTTTAGAGACACATAAAAAGGAGCCACACCCCTAACATCTTGGGCCCTCAAAAAATCATTGGCAACCCTCTTTTGAAATGCATAAGAAGACCTTTGGCCTTTATGGAACCGACCACCCTTTTGGAACTTACCCTCAAAATGGGCCCTCTTGGCCTCATGACTCCTTTTCTTCCTCAATTTCTCATCTTCCATTTGTTCGGCTTAGGTCATCAACCGGGATAAATCCATGTCACCAATAAATATAGCGGACCGATATTCTTCACTCACTAAGTCGAACACACCCATCGCAAACTTGTTCATTCTAGACCTTGGGTTGGTAACCAAGTAAGGAGCAAACTTTGAGGGTTGGTTGAACTTGAGGACATATTTCCTTACACTCATTGACCCTTATCTCAAATTCATAAATTCCACCAATTTAGCTTCCCTAAGCTGAAGAGGGAAGAATCGATTAATGAAAGCCACTTTGAACTCTTCCCAAAGCACCACATATTTGACTCCTTTCTCTTCTTTCCATTGGTTGTACCATATTTATGCTACTCCTTTGAGTTGGTAGGCTGCCAACTTTGCCTTTTCTTCTGGATACACACCCATGATAGCCAATATCTTATAGACCTCATTAATGAACTCTTGAGGGTCCTCATCTACCTTTGACCCACAGAATTTTAGGGGATTCATTCTCATGAAGTCTCTCACCCGAGAAGCCTGGGTAGGAGCACGAGAGGCTTAGGCCCCTTGATTGGCTTGGTTAGCCACAACTTGTGTAAGCAAAGTTAGAGCATCCTGGAGCTTTCCATTGGCCAGTTGCTCCTCGGGTGTGCGGGTGCATCTTCCCCTTGTGTTAGGCATGATCTAGCATAGCAAAGAATAATCGTTAGGTTGGGAAAAACTTACTTCAACTCTATAACACGACTTGGAACATGAAGAAGGAAAACATTTCCTAAAATATCTCATAGCCTCCTACTCATAATTGTGGTGCACAACAGAACCATGAATAAGACTCCAATCAATTGAGTGTGTTGGACTCCGAGGATCTAACAAGATAGTGCTCAGATACCTAGTTTGTCACAACCCAAACCTAGGGCCTAGACGTGAGACGAAGCATGGGGAACCTGAAGGGACCCCAAGCAAGCCACTTAACATAGCATTACATATCCTTGGTCCCAGAAGCAATAAAATAACAATAAAATATTAAAACCAAGGGCAAGGGACTAAGGGGAAACTTCTGTATCATAAACAACAAGAGTCAATAGAGTCAAGGATCATAGTATAGATACATAACATGTCGAACAACACCTCTATTACATAGATAAGAATGTGGGCCACGACAAGCAAATGGGCTCACCCTCATAGTTAATCAATACAAAAAAGAAAGATAGTCTTTGAACATAGTGTGAGATCATAGGTAATGTCCCCCCAAAATGGAGGACTTACCAATAAGCTTGAGCCAAGTCATACTAGCCACGTGGAGGAGAATGCTCAAGTGGGGCTCCAATTCTTACATGGTGACATCATGTAGCCATAGACTATGCATTAGTATGTTTAAATATACTAAGTATGTAGGATGCAATACAACAAGAGATAAGTGACATAATCAAAATGCATAAGTATAGGCAATGAGTAACATATAACAATATGGTATGCATGGAAGATGCTTGAAGTAAATCATGCTTTCATAGACCATAACATGTGTAGGGAGTGACCATTCTTAGTGCAATCCAAGGCCTACCACCTCCTCGGAGAGGCGCACCTCGAGGTACAAACCACTCAACAAGGTTACCCGGGCCTACAACCCCCCAAGGTAGGCAGTTGAGGTACAAACCACTCAACAAGGTTACCTGGGCCTACAACCCCCCTAGTTAGGCTTGGTCATCCCCAACATTAAAGAAATAATACCATATACATATATTTCATTCATCATCATATACATACATTCCTTTCCTCATCATAATTATATACATACATTCCTTTCATCATCATTCCATCATTATATAGTCATTCAACTCATAAGACATACATTGGACCTTCAACCCCTCAAGAAATCATAACCAAACATTTTATCAAACACTTGGAGGATGTGTAGTGCTAGTGTAAAACCATGCAATTCAAGAGAGAAATGATGCTAGTAAATTCAATGTAAAACCTTCAATAGATATTTCATAATACTCTCAAGAAATATGTATCAAAATCCTTCATCAAACCTTACAATAGATCTTAGATTCATAGCTCTAAACATGGTAAAATAGTCATAATTTTATAATCCCAATATAGGGTGCAGTGATTTTCATAATAAATAAGACCCATGAGTAAATTAACTATAAATCATGCAAATTTAGGTAAAAGAAAACTTGGGTATCATGGGTGAAAGGAACCCATGAAAGTAACCTATATAACTTAGCTTTAGAGATGAACTTGATGAAGATTGGAGATAGAGACTTGAAGCTTGAGTGAAATCCTTGAGATCTGGAAGAGGGTTTGAGACTTGAATTTAGGAGTAAAATATTTGGCTTAAGTGCTTTGGTGAGTATTGGGGAATGTTTAGAATGATATGAGGGTGAAAAATGGCTAAGTGTAGGTATTTTCACGTTTGGGAACACTTTGGCCCAAGACTCAAAAGTCTTAGACCGCAAGAAAGATAACTGGGAAGAATTTACATAGGTCCACATCGCGGACCTGTCCCGGAGACCAAGTTTACACATGTCCACCATAGTTGTGCGATGCGGCATTGTTACAGACAGTCACTGGATAAGTAAAATTACAAAAATTGAAATTTTGAATCGTTTGCTCTTAAATTGGGGTTAGACCCAATTTCTACTCAAAATGACACCCTGATTAAAAAATATGAAGTTAGATTTTTGATATCACGCACAAATTTTGAGATATATGAAAATTACAATTTTGGGGACTTCGAGGCATTTTTTCAGACACTTTTTTAGGGTCGTTTCAACACTTATTTTCAACACTACTTTTACCCACAATTTGTCAATACATAACTACTCAATGAATTCAAGATCAATTGAATCAAACAATCACCCAAACAGTTAAACACAAAATTGCACCGGACACAATATCTATTTGTTCACACACTCGAACATACATATACAATTTAAAAGTAAGTCATTTCTCTAGAACTACCAAACCTAGTGAAAAGCACGTATTGCACATATAATAGGCAAAACAACAATCAATCAGAGGAATTACACCATAATTTTGCCCAATTTTGGCTTAGTGTTTCACACACGAGTCCTCATAAACAAATTCAACCAATTTTTCATGATTAAGCCCAAATATTCAACGTCCATAACAAGTATCTCAAGAATGTCAAGTTAAAACCAAGAAAACTTGCAAAAACAAGTAAACCCATGCAAGGACGCATGAACAATAGAAATTTCAAGCCTATAATGTAAGAAAACATACTTGGTAATTGAGATTGGATGAGAAATTTGATTAGAAATTGACTGCAACAACTGTGCAACACAGATTTGTTGGAAATTTTGGGGATTAGGATGAAAGGAAATTGGAAGAGAATGAGGGAATGGGGTGAAAAATGGGTTAATGGTCATGAAAATAGAATTAAAATGGGTGGGAGTAAGGGTAAAAAGGTAAAAAAGGGACTTGGGTTCGAGGTAAAAATCACTAAAAATAACACTGGTCCGCGACAAGTCTATGATGAGAACTGGTTATAGACACACACTTTTAATTTTTTTAACATTTTTGCATTTTGGGACTTACTTGGAAATGACACTGGTCATAGACCCTACTGGATAAGAAATTTTTTGGGATCGAGAAAATTTTATATGACGACCGTTGGACCTTAAAAAAATTTCTAAACATCTTTATATGTGTGCTAAAACATGAAAACAAGGGATTCCAGCCAAGAAAGTTACTAAGTTCGCGATGCGGACTTGTCGCAGACTTGCACTTTGTGTCAAATGACACTTTTTTGACTGTGATTTTTTTATTCATACACTAAGAATAAAAATGCAAAATTAAAAATACCTTACCATAGGTTGCCTCCCAAGCAGCACCTGATTTACCATTGTAATACAACTCAATATCGTTTGATCATTCATCGGCCAAGTCAATGGCCTCTTTTTTATGATCCATGTCAACACCATAGTAATGTTTGACTCTTTGTCTATTTACCAAGAAGAAGGATGTCTTGGTCTTATCCCAGAGTTCAACCACACCATATGGCATCACCCACACCACCTTGTATGGTCCACTCCACTTTTACCTCAAACATCCTCGAGAAAAGATTCAAACAAGAGTTAAAAAAAGTACTTTTTGACCAGGTTTGAAGGTGCACTTGACGATGTGATGATCATGCAATTTATTTATATTGTCTTTGTAGAGCTTAGGATTCTCGTATGCCTAGAGTCTAAACTCATCTAGCTCCTCCAATTGTTCTAATTACTTGCACCCTGCGAGCTCTGGGTCAAAATTGAGGTTTTTGATTACTCAATACGCCTAATGTTCTAGCTCGACAGTGAGGTGAAAAGCCTTCCCAAAGACCATCTTTTATGGCAAAGCGCAAATTAGAGTCTTGTATGCTATCCTATGCCCACAAAGCTTCATCCAGCTTCAGTGCCTAATCTTTTCTCGTAGCATTGACAGTTTTTTGTAGGATCTGGTTGACCTCATGATTAAATACCTCAACCTGTCTATTTGTTTGTAGGTTATAAACGATGGCTACTTTGTGTCTAGCTCCATACTTTGAAGTAGGTTCTTCACGGTCTGGTTGATAAAGTGTGCCCCTCTAACACTAAAGATAGCTCGTGGTGTTCCAAACTTTATGAAGATATGCTTCTTTAGGAATTTACTCACTACCTTGGAGTCATTGGTAGTTAGAGCCGCAACCTCTACCCATTTGGACACAGTCCACAACTATAAGTATATATTGTTTTTTGAAAGATAGTGGAAATAGTCTCATGAAATCCATCCTCCAGACATCGAAAATCTCAACTTCTAAAATGTTATTTAAGAGGCATCTCATGCCTCATGTATATTTCCTTTGTCCTTTGGCATGCATCACAGTTCCTGACAAAATTGATAGTATCTCTGAAAAGAGTAGGCCAGAAAAAACTGGATTGCAATACCTTATGGATAGTTCTCTCTCCTCCATGGTACCCTCCATATGGTGATGCATGGCAAAACTCAAGCACCTGTCATGTCTCAACCTCTAGTACACATCTCCTTACCATTTTATCTATGCCCTGTTTAAAAAGATAGGGCTCATCCCAGACATAGTACTTTGCATCATGAGCCAGTCGCTTCTTTTCTTGACTGTTTGCATTAGGTGGGAATACCTTACTCATCAAGTAGTTCATAACATCAGCATACCATGGAAACTTAGCAATCTTTAAAGCTAAGACTTGCTCGTTTGGAAACTCCTCCATGATTTTCCCTTCCTTTCTAATGTGAGTGTCATCTTCTAATCTGGACAAATGGTCTGCAATATGATTTTCACACTCTTTCTTGTCCTTGATTTCTATGTCAAGCTCTTGTAGTAAGAGGATCCATTAAATAAGCCTAGGCGTCTCATCCTTCTTGTTGAAGAGGTACCTTAGGGCTGCATAATCAGTAAATATTATCACCTGGTACCCATCAAGTAGAAACAAAACTTGGCAAAGGCAAATACCAATACCAATATCTCCTTCTCTGTGACTGTATGATTACATTGTGCTAGATCCAAGGTTTTGCTAGCATAGTATAAAGAATAGAAGATATTATTCTTGGGCTAGCCAAAGACTGCTCCTACTACTATATTACTTGCATCACATATTAGTTCAAACAAGAGCTCCTAATTTGGAGCCATCAAAATGGGTACTTCCACCAATATTTTCTTCAAGGTCTCAAAAGCCGAGAAACAAGCAGTATTAAAGTAAAACTTTACCTTCTTTTCCAGTAATGCACACAAAGGCTTTGAGATCTTGGAGAATTCTTTAATGAATCATTGATAGAATCTTGGATGTCCTAGAAAGCTTCTAACCCCTTTGATTGAAAGGGGCGGAGGTAGCTTCTCAATCACTTCTATTTTAGATCTTTCAACCTCCTAGCCCTGTTTAGAAACCTTGTGACCCAGTAATTTCCCTTCATTTATCAGGAAATGACTTTTTTCCCAATTTTGGACCAGATTAGTCTCTTCATGGCGGTAGTACCTTATCCAAATTCTCTAAGCAGATATCAAATGACTCCCTAAACACAAAGAAGTCATCCATAAAGATCTTTGCAACATCCTCTACCATGTCATGGAAAATGGGTATTATGTACCTCTGGAATGTGTGAGGTGCATTGCACAATCCAAAGGGCATTCCTTTGAATACATGACATGTGTTGAATGCATAACATATATCATTTCTTACTCTTTTTTATGATTTTGTGTTGTTAATCTCATAACTTAAGGCTAATTATGCTTTGGATGATGTATGTTACAGGTATATATGAGTTAGATTTGGCTTTGCTGAGAAGAATTGAAGATTGGAGCTGAATTGGAGCCAAAAAGAGCTGAAATGCATAAAATGGTACCTGGCAGTAAATACACTCTGCAAATGTGACCTTCAAGCCTATGATCACGAATCTTTGAAAAGTAGAGAATTACGAATGCATTAAGCCCGGTGTGAAGGCAGAGCCCTAGCCAGACATTTTATCAAACACTTGAGGGGTGTGAATGGGGTAAAAGACCATGGAATTTAGAGATGAAAGCATTCAAGAAAATCTATAGTAAAACCATCAATCAATACCTTGCAACACCTCTAAGACATTCACATCAAAACCCCTCATCAAATCCAACATTAGATCCAATATTTAGAGCTCAAAACATGATAAAACAACCATACTTTCATGAACTAAAAATCACTGTGTAGTAAATTTCTCAATATATAAGACCCACATGTAAAATTAACTTTAAATCATACAATATTGGTTAAAAGGAGACTTAGGCACCATGGGTGAAAGGACCCAATGGTTCAACACCACATACCTTAGCTTTGGAAAATCTCTTTGGTGAAGATTGAAAATGGAGGCTTGAAGCTTGAAGGAAATCCTTGGTTCCGGATGAGGGTTTTAAGTCTTGAATTTTGGAGTGCAAATACTAAGTGTTTTGGGGAGTACTG
The DNA here is from genome assembly GCA_000787875.1 of Solanum virginianum. Classification (NCBI taxonomy): domain Eukaryota; kingdom Viridiplantae; phylum Streptophyta; class Magnoliopsida; order Solanales; family Solanaceae; genus Solanum; species Solanum virginianum. The sequence continues at coordinate 112,501 of DF359066.1, forward strand.
GGAAATGTTTAGGATGATACGACGGTGAAAATAAGACTAGGTATAGGTAAAAATATGTTTGGGAATACTTAGGCCAAAGAATTAAAAGTCTTGGACCAATACAACAAAACTAGGAAAAATTAACACTACTCTGCGATAAAGGCGTGTCGCGGAACCGTCGCGGATCGTCCCTGGAAATTAAAATTTTGGAAAATCAAATTTTGCTATGGTTACTCTAGAATCGGTGTTAGACCCTTTCCCCCCAAAATTGGACCCCTTGAACAAGAATATGAAGTCAGATTTTTGAAATAACAAATGGATTTTGAGATACATTGAAATTAAAATTATGGGCATTTCGAGGCACATTTTTGGACACTTTTTGGGGTCGTTTTACATCTCCCCCTTAGGAATATTCATCCCCAAATGTAAAAGAGACATACAAGACAAGAGTGATCATTAATAAATCAGCCCCAACAAGAATGCAACATATCATGTAAAACACCATTTTCAAATTCTCAATACAAGTGTAAAATCATCATAAGTTTACCACCTTAAACATGAATGCATATGATAGGGGCTGAAACATGAGACTTGAAATCACATAAGGGACTTTGGATTAGTACCTTGGGCTTAAGTGGAGTCGAAAAGATGAGGATACTGCTTTTGCATATCCACTTCGGCCTCTCGACTTGTTGGTTCCTCTAGAGGACCTTAGCGGATGCCACCTCTTTCTTCCTTAATCTCTTTACTTGCCTATCCAAGATCTGAATCGAAACCTCCTCACAAGTCAAGTTATCCTCAACACCCAGAACATCCAGAGGTAAAATGGCATTAGGATCACCAACATATTTTCTCAACATAGAGACATGGAATACCGAATGTACTGAATTCATTTCACTAGGCAACTTCAAATCATAAGCTACCTTGTCAACCCTCTTTATCACCTCATAAAGACCAATATACCATAGACTCAATTTCCCCTTTTAACCAAAATGGACTAACCTTTCATTGGAGAAACCTTCAAATAAACCCAATCACCCACTTGGAATTCTAGGTCTTTTCTTCTTACATCGGCATAGGATTTTTGACGACCTTGGGCTGTCCTCAATCTCTCACTAATCATCTTAACCTTCTCAAGAGCCTCCATAACTAGATCCATCCCCAATAGAGCCACCTCTGCAACCTCAAACCAACCCACCGGTGATCTACAATGTCTCCCATAAAGAGCTTCAAATGGAGCTGTACCGATGCTAGAGTGATAGCTATTGTTATAGGCAAACTCAATCAATGGAAGATGGTTATCCCAACTACCTTTAAGCTCCAAGACACAAGCGCAAAGAATATCCTCAAGTGTTTGAATTGTCCTTTTGGTTTGGACATCCATTTGAGGGTGGAAGGCCGTACTAAGGTGAACTTTGGTCCCAAGACCCCTTTGAAAAGATCTCCAAAAGTGTGAAGTAAATTGTGCACCCCGATCTGATATGATGGATAAAGGAACCACATGTGACCTCACTAACTCATGGATGTACAACCTTGCATACTTTTCATCCTAATATGTAGTCTTGACCGATAGAAAGTGAGCCGATTTTATCATCCTATCAACCACCACCCATATGGAATCAAAACCTTCTCTAGTCTTGGGAAACCCAACCATGAAAACCATATTAATCACCTCCTATACCAAGTAAGAATCTCTATGTCTTGGGTTAGGCCACCCAGCCTTTGATGTTCGGCCTTGACTTGTTGACAACTATGGAAACCCAAAACAAAATCCACCACAACATTTACCTTACCCGGATGGTAATATACACTCATGTCATAGTACTTAAGAAGTTCTAGCCACCTTCTTTGTGTTAAGTTGAGATCTTTTTGAGTGAAGACATATTGAAGGCTCTTATGATTGGTAAAGACATCAACTTGTACCCCATACAAATTATGACACCATATCTTTAATGCAAGCACCATGGCAGCCAATTCAAGATCATGGGTAGGGTAGTTCCTTTTATGCACTTTGAGTTGCCTAGAAGCATAGGCTATGAACTTATCATTTTGTATCAAAACATAACCCAAACCAACCCAGGAAGCATCACAATACACAACAAACCCTTTTAGTCCTTCCGATAGTGACAAGATA
>DF359066.1:121182-144940 GCA_000787875.1 Solanum virginianum
CTCTTGATGCTTAAAACTTCGGATTTCGTGTGTTCTCAATGCGATATTTGTGGGTTTTATGTGTTTAGATTTTCAGGAATACAGGTTAGCCATGATTTAGGGCAAAATTACAGAAGATTACTGGTTTTTTATGATTTACGAGACCCTCTATGGATCTTAGAGCATTCTACGAGTAGTAGAGGAAGTATCATGACTATCACGACCCAAGACTAGGGCCTAGACTTTACCGGCGAATGGGGAACCCGAAGGAACCCAAAACGAGCTTCATAACATATTATTACACATCCTTGCTCAAAAACATAAGAGACAAGAACAAGGGGGATTGAGACTAAGGGAAAGAGGAGAGTTTAATACTTAAACAACATAGATGAGTCTAAGCTCAAACATCAACCTAACTTGTCCAATAACACCTCTAAACATAGATACTTAGCGGGGGCCAAGACAAAGCAACCGAGCTCACCCTCTTGGTCATAAATATATAATAAACAAAAGAGAGTCTTCATACATAACATAAGAGAATAGTCATTGTCCTCGGAATGGAGGACTTACCAAGGACTAACTTGAACAATGCGTCTAGCCATGAGAAAAATCAATAAGAGCTCCGGTTCCTACATTGTAAAATCATGTAGGCATAGAGTATATGTTAGTACGTTTGAATGCACTAAGTATGTGGGATGTAATGCAACAAGAGATAGACATCATAATCAAAATGCATAATAATAATAAGCAATGAATAGCATAATAATATGACATGTATGAATGATGCGTGAAGTAAAACATGCTTACAATTAATTCAACTCATATAGATCATAACACATAAGTGTGGGAAGAGACCTCAACCGGCATAACATAAGACCAAACGATCTACAACACGAAATCCCGATGTCAACAATACACTGGAAGAAAGGGGGAAGTTACTTACCAAGGTAAACCTTTTAATGCCTAAGTAGATCCACTAAGCCTTTTGGTGAACCAGGTACTCGCCTTTAGTTCTTGGACTAGGGTACTAGCCTTAAGCTCAAACTCGAGTACTCGCCTCAAGCCCTCATATTTAGGGTACTCGCCTCTTAGAGATTTGATGACTAACCTCTAATCCCTTTACCTATGGTGGCACGTAGTTCTAGGACTTGGGGACTCACCTCTAGTCCACTCGGTGCTAAGTCTAATCCCACAGAATATATATAAGATGATCATACTTTAATAACTTGCAATAAACATATAAACATGGTATGAGTAGCTCTTAACATCATTGACCTCATATGGTGAGCTTAACTTCAATCATAAGAATAGATCATCATCAACATTATCCTTTCATTATCATTAAACATCAAAGGCTCATAAGAGGTATAATCTTAGAAAAGGGGTTTAATCTGGCCCTACAACATCATCAACATTTTCATGACTTAAACAAATCTTTAGAAAGCTCATAATCATCATAGAGTCAGTTGAATCATAACTCAACCAATAGATCATCAAAACTTAACGAATCCTCAAAAAGACATTTTATCAAACACTTGGCGGGTGTGTAATGGGGGTAAAAGACCATGAAATATAGAGATGAAATAATGCTAGAAAATCCATTGTAGAACCACCAATCAACACCTTGTGAGATCCTTGATGAAATCCTTAAGATTGGTCTTGAGTTGGGACTTGAATTTAAGGAGTAAATATTTGGCTAAGGATTTTGGTGAGTATTGGGGAATGTTTAGGGTGACATAAGGGTGAAATTAGACTAAGTATAGGTAAAACCACATTTGGAAAAACTTAGGCCCAACACTTAGAAAAATCTGAACGGACTAGGAAAAATAGAGTAGGAAATACACATCTTCGCGTCGTGGAGAGGACGCGGAGGCTCTCTGAAATCGCACCAAGTGAAATTTCATAATTTGATTCTTTTACTTTAAAATTGAGTCTCGACCCTTGTCACCCGAATTTGGGACCCCTGGACAAGAATATGAAGTTGGATTTTCGAAATAACCAATGAAATTTTAGATATATAGAAAACAAGATTCCGGGAACTTCCAAGGCGCACTTTTAGTTACTTTTAGGGATTGTTTCAATATCTACCCCTTGGGAATATTTATCCCCATATGTAAAAGAGACATACAAGACAAGAGTGATCATGAAAAAAATCATCTCCAACAAGAATGCAACATAACATGTAAAACACCATTTTCAAATCTTCAACATAAGTGTAATATCATCATAAACTTGTCAACTTAAACATGAATACATATGAATGACATAGGGGCTGAAACATAAGACTTAGAATCATAAAAATGACTTAACATGTCATCATAAGCTTGAATAGAATGAAAGAAATATGGATATTGCTCCTCCATGCCTTCTCCGGCCTCCCGAGAGACACATACAAATAGACGACTCTTCCAAGGGGCCTTGCTGAACACCATATCCCCATTAATCAACCTCTACACTCATCCATCCAGCACCTCTACTGGGACCTCCTTCCAACCTAACTTATCATCCATGTCACCCACAACTTCGAACAGTTCTATAATACTAGATTCGCCAATACATCCCATCCAGCTAGAAGCATGAAGAACCGTGCGGACCATATCTACAACCAAAGGAAATCCCCAATCTTAAGCTACTTCACTAACCTCCCTCTATAAGGACTCACAATCCTTAACTGAAGTGTCAATCTTAAATTCACCTAACCTACTTGGTACCATAGCCACCATCTTCCCGTTTGGAGACAACCTCCACTCTATCTTCTTCTCACCCAAAATTTCCAACACTAATAAGGCGGAATCAAGGCCTTACTTAAACCAGACCTCTTAACCCAAGGAGATTTGGAACCATCAAGAATACTATACTACCATTCTCTACTTCCCTCAACCTAACTTCCAATCTAACCAACTGATGGACCCCACTAGGCATCTTTTTATCACCATTATCCATACACACTAGGCTACCTAGAGCAATAGCCACCACACTAGCTTTACCAGAAAAACCAATGCACCCTCATACCACAATCCTTAAAGAGTTCTATCAACCTTCTTGTTATCCTCAACTCACACCTATCATATTTAGTAAACAACCTTTCATCCTGCACGACTTGCAATAGTACCCCCAAATGATTCACAAGCTTTAAATAAATCAATACCTCATTACCAGAGATCACCACAAATATATCAAGGTAGGGTTTTAACAACCTATTCTAGGGACTCATAAACATTGCCAATGTAAAAATCAACCAAAAAACTCCACCACTTCCAATAATACTCACTTGGGGACCAAGTTCAAACCAAAAATCAACCTTAGTGAAGCGACTAACCTATTATAATTGACCAAATAGATCAACTATCCCCAACCATCATATTACAACCTTACGGGTTCTACACTTATTAGAAACATGCCATGTAAGTAGCCCAAAGTACCTAAAGACCTCCAATACATCAAGCCAAGCTCAACCAATATCACAAGACAAGAATCTATGCAATAAGAACATGGGCCAACCTATAGAGATCAATTGAACCTTAAGACAAGAATGGACGTACCTCTTTTGATACCACTTGACAACCTCCCACTTAAAGACGGGTTCATTGGGAGTCAGAATCTAACTCTATGGGTCCTACCATCCATGAAAACACTATATTCAAGCAACTATTCCATCCCAAGTATCACATCAAATCAACCCTACATCAAATCCATTGAGTCACAAGGCAAGACCTAATGCAATATGAATATAGACCAATACTTATGGACTTTCTAGCAACCATACTCAACAAAGAGATAGACACTAAAGGGTCATGTCACAACTCGGGACACACAAGAAGTCCACTAGCAACCAAAAGAATAATGAAAAGAAAATAGCAATGAAACTCAAATCCATCAAAATCAAAACCTTTATCTTACCATCAAAGCACCATACCAGGCCTAGTGACTCCTAGAGGGGCATAATTGAGAATGCCGATGACTATCCTTATGGTTCTTGGGGATCCACGGACAATGCCTTATTTTATGATCCATTCCACCACATCCAAAGCATGCACCCAATTCGGCTAAGCAATCTATCGGGTGGCACTTTCCACACTTGTTGCACCTAGGAGGAGCTTTCCCACCAACGCCTTCACCTAAATTCTTAGGGCTACCCACTCTACTCTTGATAATCCTCTCATTTGGAGCATGGTCGGACTCATGTTCTTGGAAACTACCACATAACTATTTCCCTTCTCCCTCTTCTATTGATCATATCATATTTGGGCTATCCCTTTGAGTTGGAATGCCGCCAACTCCGCCTTTTCATTTGGCTCCACACGCATGATGTTTAAGATTTTGTAGACCTCATCAATAAACTCTTGTGGCTCCTTATCCACCTTTGACCCATAGAATTTTGGCGTATTCATCCTCATGAAGTTTCTCACCTGAAATTCTAGAGTAGGAGCATGAGGGAATTGGGACCCGTGGTTGGGTTGATTAACCATAACTTGTGCAAGCATAGTGAGAGCATCCTAAAACCTATCATGAGTCGGTTGTTCTTGGGGAGAGTGGGATCTCCTTCCTATTGCATTAGGCTTGATTTAGCATAACAAAGAACAATTGATAAGGGGAAAGGTTACTCCAATTCTATAGCATGACTTAGAATATGAAGAAGGGAAACTCTTCCTAAAAAGTCTCATAGCCCAAACACGCCTCATAGCATATCATTACACATCCTTGGTCATGAAAGCAATATAAAAACAACATAAGAGACATGAACAAAAGGGATTGGTACTAAGGGAAAGAGAGAGAGAGTGCAATACTTAAACAACATAGATGAGTCCAAGCTCAAATATCATACATAACTTGTCCAACAACACCTCTAAACATAGATGTTTAGCTGGGGCCAAGACAAAGAAATTGGCCTCACCCTCATGGTCATAAGTATACAATAAATGAAAGAGAGTCTTAATACATAACATAAGAGATTAGTCATTGTCCCTGGAATGGAGGATTCACCAAGGGATAACTTGAACAATCCATCTAGCCACGAAAAGAATCAATAGAAGCTCTGATTCCTACATGGTAACATCATGTAGGTATAGAGTATGTATTAGTAAGTTTGAATATATTAAGTATGTAGGATGCAAATGCAATAAAAGATAGACATCATAATCAAAATGCATAATAATAATAAGCAATGAGTAGCAAAATAACAATATGACATATATGAATGATGCGTGAAGTAGAACATGCTTACAATTCATTCAACTCATATAGATCATAAGACATAAGTGTGGGAAGAGACCTCAACAGACATAACGTAAGACCAAGCGAGTTACAACTCGGAATGCCGATGTTAACCCTACACCAGAGGTTACTTGCCAAGGTAAACCTCCTAATGCCAAAGTGGATCCACTAAGCCTTTTGGCGGACTATATTTACTCCCAAAGGCAATCACCAAACTTAAGCAACTTTACCAACTTCCCTCTACACTTTATAAGGACTCATAATCCTCAACTCAAGTATCAACCTTAAATTCACCTAATCCACTGAACTCGGGTACTCGCCTCAGCCCTCATATTTAGGGTACTTGCCTCTTAAAGATTTGGGACCTCACCTCTAATCCCATTAACTACATTGGTACATAGTTCTAGGACTTGGGGACTCGCCTCTAGTCCACTCCTTGCTAATTCTAATCCCACGGAATATATATAAGATAAACATACTTTAATAACTTGCAACAAACATAGAAACATGGCACGCGTAGCTCTTAGCTTCATCGAACTCATATGGTGAGCTTATCTTCCGTCATAAGAGCAATAAACATAACGACATGGCACAAGTAGCTCTTAACACTATTGACCTCATATGGTGAGATTAACTTCAATCAAAGAATAGATCATCATCAACATTATCCTTTCATTATCATCAAACATCAAAGGCTCATAAGAGGTATAATCTTAGAAAAAAGGCTTAATCCGAACCTACAACATCATCTACATTTTCATGACTGGGTGAAAGGACACAATGGTTTAACACTACATATCGTGACTTTGGAGAACCCTTGAAGAAGATTGGAAATGGAGACTTGAAGCTTGAATGAGATCCTTGATGAAATCTTTAAGATTGGTCTTGAGTTGGTACTTGAATTTAAGGAGTAAATATTTGGCTAAGGGTTTTGGTGAGTATTGGGGAATGATTAGGGTAATATGGGGGTGAAATAAGGCTAAGTATAGGTAAAAATATGTTTGGGAAAACTTATGCCTAGCACTTAGAAAAATCTAGATGGACGGGAAAAATAGTGCAGAAAATACACATCTCCGTGTTGCAGAGAGGATGCGGAGGCTCTCTAGAAATTGCACCAAGTGAAATTTCATAATTTGATTCCTTTGCTTTAAAATCGAGGTCAGACCCTTGTTACCTAAATTTCTCCCCTCCCCCCCCCCTCGAACAAGAATATGAAGTCAGATTTTAAAAATAACCTATAGATATTTAGATATATGGAAAACAAGATTTAGGGCACTTTCGAGGAACATTTTTAGGCACTTTTTGGAGTTATTTCAATATCTCCCCCTTGGGAACATTCGTCTTCGAATGTAAAAGAGGCATACAAGACAAGAGTGATCATGAACAAATCAGCCCTAACAAGAATGCAACATAACATGTAAAACACCATTTTCAAATCCTCAATATAAGTGTAATATCATCATAAATTGTCAACTTAAACATGAATGCATATGAATGACATATGGGCTGAAACATAGGACTTGAAATCATAGAAAGAATATAACATGTCATCATAAGCTTGAATAGAATGAAAGAAATATGGATATTTCTCCTCCTTGCCTACTACGGCTTCTCGAGAGACACATACGAATAGATGACTCTTCAAAGGGGTCTCAGTGAACACCACATCCCCATTAATCAACCTCTCCACTCATCCATCCAACACCTCTACTAGGACCTTCGTCCAAGCCAACTTATCCTCCACCTCACCCACAACTTCAAAGTGTTCTATAACACTAGAGTCACCATCACATCCCATCCTGCTAGAAGCATGAAGAACCGGGCGGACTATATTTACTCCCAAAGGCAATCACCAAACTTAAGCAACTTTACCAACTTCCCTCTACACTTTATAAGGACTCATAATCCTCAACTCAAGTATCAACCTTAAATTCACCTAATCCACTTGGTACCATAGCCACTATCTCCTCCTTAGGAGACAACCTCCACTCTATCAACTTCTCACCCATAACTTCCAACTCTAATAAGGTGGAATCAAGGTGCCTCTTTGGAAGACAACCTCCACTCTACAATCTTTCCACCCAAAACTTTCAACTCTAATAAGGTGGAATCAAGGTCTTGCTTAAACTAGACCTCTTAACCCAAGAAGATTTGGAACCATCAAGAACACTATACTACCATTCTCAACTTCCCTCAGCCTAACCTCCAATCTAACCAACCGATGGACCCTATTAGGCATCTCTTTATCACCATTATCCACACACACTAGGCTACCTAGAGCATCAACCACCACATTAGCCTTATCGAAAAAACCAATACACCCTCATACCACAATCCTTAAGGAGTTCTATCAACCTCCTTGTTATCCTCAACTCACACCTATCATATTTAGCAAACAACGTTTCATCCTCCAGGACTTGCAATAGTACCCCCAAATGATTCACAAGCTCTAAATAAATTAATACATCATCACCAGAGATCACCACAAACATGTCAAGATAGGGTTTCAAGACCCTATTCTAGGGATCCATAAACATAGCCAATGTATAAATTGACCAAGTAGCTCCACCACTTCCAATAATACTCACTTGGGGACCAAGCTCAAACTAAAGATCAATCTTAGTGAAGTGACTAACCCATTATAATTGACCAAATAGATCAACCATCCTCAACCATCATATTACAACCTTACGAGTTCTATACTTATTGGAAATATGCCATGTAAGTAGCCTAAACTACCACAGGACCTCCAATACATCAAGCTAAGCTCAACCAAGATCACAAGATAAGACTCTATGCAATAAGAACATGGGCCAACCCTTAGAGATCAATTGAACCTTAAGACAAGAATGGACCTACCTCTTTTGCTACCACTTGACAACCTCCCACTCAAAGACGGGTTTATTGGGAGTCGGGATCTAACTCTATGGGTCCTACAATCTATGGAGACACTACATTCAGGCAATTATTGCATCCCAAGTATAATATCAAATCCACTACATCAAATCCATTGAGTCAAGTCAAGACCTAATGCAATATGAACATGTAACAACACTTATAGACTTTCTAGCAACCATACTCAACCAAGAGACAGACACTAAAGGGTCACATCATAACTCAGGACACATAAGAACCCCACTAGCAACCAAAAGAATAATGAAAAGAAAATAATAATGAAACTTGGATCTATCAAAATCAAAAACTTCATCTTACCTTCAAAGCACCATGCCATGCCTAGTGATTCCTAGATAGGTATGGTTGAGAATGCCGACAACTATCCTTATGGTTCTTAGGGACCCATAGACAATGCCTCATCTTATGATCCATTCTACCATATCTAAAGCATGCACCATATCCAGCTAAGCAATCTCCTGGGTGGCACTTTCCACACTTGGTTCACCTAGGAGAAGCTTGCCCACCAATGCCTTCACCTAAATTCTTGGGGCTGCCCACTCTACTCTTGATAATCCTCTCATTTGGATCATGGTCGGACTCATGATCTTGGAAGCTACCCTCAAATTGATCCCCCTTGGACCCCTCACTTCTCCTCTTCCTCAATTTTTCCTTCTCTATTCGCGCAGCATAAGTCATCAAAAGGGATAAGTCTATGTCACTAATTAGCAAGGCGGACCAACATTCTTCACTCACCAACCCATAGACCCCCATCATAAATGTATTCATCCTAGATCTAGGATCAGCCACCAAATGAGGAACATACTTTGAAAGTTGGTTGAACTTGAGGCAAACTCCCTCACACTTATAGAACCATGTTTCAAATTCATAAACTCCACCATCTTGGCCTCCCTAAGCTCAAGAGGAAAAAACTAATTAAGATAAGCCGCCTTGAACTCCTCCCAAAGCACCACATATCCATTTCCCTTCTCCCCCTTCCATTGATCATACCGTATTTGGGCTATCCTTTTAAGTTGGTATGCCACCAATTCTGCCTTTTCATTCGGGTCCACACCCATGATATTCAAGTTTTGTAGACCTCATCAATAAACTATTGTGGGTCGTCATCCACCTTTGACCCATAGAATTCTGGCGGGTTCATCCTCATGAAGTCTATCACCTGAGATGCTAGAGTAGAAGTATGAGGGGCTTGGGACCCTTGGTTCCCTGGATTAGCCACAACTTTTGCAAGCATAGTGAGAGCATCACGGAACCCATCATGAGTTGGTTGTTCCTCGGGAGAGTGGGATCTTCTTTCCTCTTACATTAGGCGTGATCTAGTATAACAAAGAACAATTAATAAGGGGAAAAATTAATCCAACTCTATAGCATGACTTAGAACATGAAGAAGGGAAACTCTTCCTAAAATGTCTCATAGCCCAAGCATGCCTTATAGTATATCATTATACATCTTTGATCGCGGAAGCAATATAAAAATAATATAAGAGACATGAACAAGGGGGATTGGTACTAAGGAAAAGAGAGAGAGTTTAATACTTAAACAAAATAGATGAGTCTAAGCTCAAACATCATACATAACTTGTCCAACAACACCTTTAAACATAGATACATAGCGGGGGCCAAGACTAAGCAACCGGGCTCACCCTCTTGGTCATAAGTATACGATAAATGAAAGAGAGTCTTAATACATAACATAAGAAAATAGTCATTGTCCCTGGAATGGAGGATTCACCAAGGGCTAACTTGAACAATCCATCTAGCCATAAGAAGAATCAATAGGATCTCCGCTTCCGACATAGTAACATCATATAGGCATAGCATATGTGTTAGTATGTTTGATGTACTAAGTATATAGGATGCAATGCAATAAGAGATATGCATCATAATCAAAATACATAATAAAAATAAGCAATGAATAGCATAATATAAATATGACATGTAAGAATGATGCGTGAAGTAAAACATGCTTATAATTAATTCAACTCACATAGATCATAACACATAATTGTGAGAAGAGACCTCAACCGACATAATGTAAGACCAAGCAAGCTACAACTCAGAATCCTTATGTCAATCATACACCGAAAGAAAGGGGGAAGTTACTTGCCAAGGTAAACCTCCTAATGCCTAAGTGGATCCACTAAGCCTTTTCATGAACCAAGAACTCGCGTCTAGTTCTTGGACTCGGGTACTCGCCTCAAGACCAGACTCGGGAACTCACCGGAAGCTCTCATATTTAGGTTACTCACCTCTTTGAGATTTGGGGACTCACCTCTTATCCTTTTACCTATGGTGACACATAGTTCTAGGACTTGGGGACTCGCCTCTAGTCCACTCGGTGCTAAGTCTAATCCCACAGAATGTATATGAGATAATCATACTTTAATAACTTGCGATAAACATAAAAACATGGCATGAGTAGCTCTTAACATCATTGACCTCATATGGTAAACTTAACATCGATCATAAGAATAGATCATCATCAACATTATTCTTTCATTATCATCAAACATCAAAGACTCACAAGAGGTATAATCTTAGAAAAGGGGCTTAATCCGACCCTATAACATCATCAACATTTTCATGACTTAAACATGTCTTTAGAAAGTTCATAATCATCATAGACTCACTTGAATCATAACTCAACCAATAAATCATCAAAATTTAATGAATCCTTAAAAAGACATTTTATCGAACACTTGACGGGTGTGTAATGGGGGTAAAAGACTATGAAATATAGAGATGAAATCATGCAAGAAAATTCATTGTAAAATCATCACTTAGCACCTTGTAACACCCTCAAGACATACACATCAAAACCAGATCATGCAATTAAGAGATGAAATCATGCAAGAAAATCTATTGTAAAACCATCAATCAACACCTTGCAACACCCTCAAGACATACACATCAAAACCCCTTATCAAATCCAACATTAGATCCATGATTTGAAGCTCAAAATATGCTAAAACAACCATACTTTCATGAACTAAAATCACAGTGCAGTAAATTTCTCAATATACAAGACCCATTAGACCCAAGATTTAGAGCTCAAAACATGCTAAAACAACCATACTTTCACGAACTAAAATCACTGTGCAGTAAATTTCTCAATATACGAGACCCACATATAAAAATCAACTTTAAATCACATAATATTAGCAAAAAGGAGGCTTCGGCACCATGGGTGAAAGGACACAATGGTTCAACACCATGTACCTTGACTTTGGAGAACCCTCGAAAAAGATTGAAAATGGAGACTTGAAGCTTGAATGAGGTCCTTGATGAAATCCTTAAGATTGGTCTTGAGTTAGGACTTGAATTTAGGGAGTAAATATTTGGCTAAGGGTTTTGGTGAGTATTGGGGAATATTTTGGGTAATATGGGGGTGAAATAAGGCTAAGCATAGGTAAAAACACATTTGAAAAAACTTAGGCCCAACACTTAGAAAATCTGGATAGACTAGAAAAAACAAAGCAGGAAATACACATCTCCGCATCGCGGAGGCTCTCTGAAATCGCACCAAGTGAAATTTTATAATTCGATTCCTTTGCTTTAAAATTGAGGTTAGATCCTTGTCACCCTAATTTGGACCCCCTGAACAAGAATATGGAGTTAAATTTTTTAAATAACCAACATATTTTTAAATATATAGCAAACAAGATTCTAGGCATTTTTGAGGCACGTTTTTAGGCACTTTTTGGGGTTATTTCTGTGACAAATTCTAGTGAGGAATGAATTTTGAAGATTAGCTCCATGAGATATGTGTACGAATGATAGAGCATTCTACGAGTTGTATAGATAGGTTTCATGAAGATTTCCAGTGAGGGACAATTTGATAAAGTCAAAGCGTATGAACATACAGTACAAGTTGTAAATCACTTTAGGAATCATAAAGTGGTGTCGTAGAAGAGAAGTTCAAAATCTCATGAGCTGATTATGAGACCACGACTACGAGCCATAAATCATACTAGGAGTCGTAGATTACTTTCGTGGAGTTTGTCGACTAGTTTTTCTAATTTATTTAGGACTTAACTATAATTACTATAAATAGTACTTTTAGATTATTTTTCTAGGAGGATGTCATTATTCAGTACTTTTAGGGTTTGTACTTGGAGAACTCAATACTTGAGAGAGAATATTGTGATAAAATACTTATGTGTAAATTAGATCTTCATCAATCTTGGATTTGCTTAATTTCAATTCAATTGTTTAAGTATTTAATTATGTTTTCTCAATTTATAATTTCTTCAACTACATATGACACTAGTAGCTAAATCCATAACTAGGGTTGTAGGAACCATGAAGAACTACCAAAGTAAACCCGAATAATTTTTAATTCTTGGATTAGGCATTAGAACCCGCCTAGTGTTACTGACTGGACCAAGGTAGTAATGAATAGGAAAAGAGATTGATTAACAAGATTCTATTGATGTGTTCTCATCTAATCAAAACTGGGCCAAGGGGAGGTTGTACTGGGACTTATAGGTAATGGTTAGTAATGTATACTATAGAGATGGACCAAGTCGCATAGTGAAATTTGCCTCTTACCATTGACCAAAGGGCTTGGTGAACTTAAATTACTGTCCTGCATGCTATAAACTTGAGAAGAATTGAGTTATCCAGTGATATTAAGTTGGGGAATCATGGAAAACACAATAACCTAGTTGCTCTCTATTATTGATTGTCTCTCGTGATAGTTAGTTTAGTTTACTTTCTTATTGATTATTGCAAAACCCCCCTTTAGGGAATTGAGTTAGTTAACTACTTGGATTGCTTATTGGTGAATTTGTCTTGAGTTTAAATATTTTTTGTGGGTTTGATCCTAACCTTGGTTAGGTTTTATATATTGACAATGACTACTTTAACCTCTAAAAAAGAGGTGTAACTTGGGCGATATCAAGATTTTGGCATCGTTGCCGAGGAATACGGCTAGACTTAGATTGATTCATTAAGTAATTTTAGTGTCAATCCTTAGTTCTTTTTATTTTACTTTTGTTTTTGTTTTTGTTTCTTTCCAGGGTATATGAGTGATGTATGCCCAACACTTGGAGTCAAGATAATCCCTTAACTCCATTTGATCCAGAGATCCACCAAAACTACAAGAAAAACGACCCAAGAAAATGCCAATAACGTGGCTAATGAAGCTTTGAATTAGGGTAATAATGATGATGAGAGGAATGAGAAGCCACCTCCTTTGGAGGATATTCCACAACCTCAGGAGTTTAATGTCAATGCTTACTAGTGGAATCAGTACTGATTGAACCCCATGGCTATGGATGTGACGAAAGCTATTGTGTTGCCACCACTACCGACAGACATAAAGTTCACAATCTCTAGAATCATAGGCTATTTGCAATCTTACCATCAGAGGATCCATATAGCCATTTGCACAATGTAACATTTGTTTGTAAGAGTGTGATGGGACACAGAATCTTTCTATAGATGCTATGGGACTTCGTGTTTTCCTATTATCTATTATGATCAATGCTGCGTTATGGCTATCTGAGCTTTCACAGGGCTCAATTGCCAGTTGGATAGAATTGTAGAGGGCTTTCTTAGCAAAGTACTTTATTAAACCAAATAGGCTAAGAGTGGTAGACCAGATCTATCATTTTAAGCAATTCTCTAGTGATTCAATCCTTACTATATGGGAGCGATTTAATAGATACTTGAGGAGTGCACTGGACCATGAAATTTTAGGGAATGTCTTGGAAGAGAATTTCTACCGAGCTCTAGATACTAATAGTCAAGCTTGTACTGATACCCTCTTGGGAGGTCTGTTCATGGAACAACCATTCATAGAAATTTCTGAGCAATCAGACATGATAGCTAAATTTAACAATGTGTGGCAGCCCAGTAATATACATGCAACAACAGATCATGCAAGCAATGTTGACATGACGTCTGAACAAGCAAAAATAAATACAAATATATTCTTAGTATGCTTGCTCAGAAGAGAGCTAGTCTGGAGATGTTAATGCATGGGATGTAGATAAGATGAATAGCCACTATAGATCCCCACACAATCTTGATATAAGAAATAGGAACTCTCGAATCAAGGAGATGCTTAACTAATTGCTAAGAAGAGCGGATGCACAAGATGAGACTTTGAGGGGGATTAAGTTTGACATTGCCAAGATAAACATTAAAGTCAACCAATATGCTATGGCAATTCAATAGTTCAATCACTAGTTCGGACTTGTATCAATGCAACTAGATCAGATTCAAAGAGGGATGATAAGATGCACCAATTCATTAGACTGATAGAATACTGATAGGCACCAGATTGAGGCAAAGTTTGGTGGTAAGGGAACACAAAAGCTTGAAGAAGTCTGAGTACTCACGCTAGCTATGTCATGCCACGACAATAAATCAGGCACTGCTTGAGAGGCAACTCAAGGTGGACCCTGGCACTTAGGCACCTAGGTATGGTTTTTGACCCCTCATGTTCTACTTTTTCTTGATTCTATGCATTGGGGACAGTGCATATCTTTTTGATAGGGTGTGGATAGTTATAAGCCTCAGTGAAGTTTGAGTAGCTTATGGTCCATAAATACCCCAATTTTGATCCCGATATTTTCTTGCTTGTGTTATTTTTTCTCGTGGATATTTACTTGCTGTTGAGCCAACACATTTAGCATATTTAGATAATATGTGTAGCATATAGTACTAATACTTATGGCAGATAACATGTTTTTGGTGTTTTGTTTTAAAAAATGATACCCACTAAAATTTTTGATTAGTAGTTAGACAGTAACCATGCATGCTTAGGTATTTGATAATATCTATTCTGATAAGTAAGGATAAATTGAGATAGAAAGCATGATCTGTGAGTCTTTTGTTGATAATGTATGCAATGCCATGTGAGCATGACCTTGTTTTTCTAGATTCATGTATTTTGTGCTAATTCATAACTTGTCATGTTACTCAAAGTTAGACTGTAAATTGAATGGATTAGGAAAGGATCTCAGGCCTTTGTTCTGAAATAGTCTACTTTAACCTAAAAATAAACAACCAAATGATGATATATCCTTTGTTTCAAATATTTGAGCCTTACATTACCTATTCTTTCTAAATACCTAATTAACCTAGCATTGTCTAGTGAAAAATTCTGAAATTGGCCCTGGTCTATCCTTGAACATTATGCATCTTGACTAAGGCAAAAAACCTAAGTTGAGGGTGGCTACCATAAGTGGCCCTGGTTCGGAGGTTAGATATTGTGCACTTCAACACAGGCTAAAAGCCTAAGTTGAGGGTGACTAGTGAAAGGGTAAAAGCACAAAACTAAGAGGGTGACTTAGGACTGAGGAGAAAAAGAAGAAAAATCATGTACCTGGTGTAAGAAAAATAAAAGATGCCTTAGATTAAGCTAAAAAGCAAAAAGAAGTATAACAATAAGGCAAAAAGTTAAAAAATGAGAAGAAAGCACTCAGACAAGCGTGAATAAGGAAAAAGCGAGAATAAGACAAAAATGACAGAGTCGATAGGGCAAAAAAGTAGAAAAATGCAGTTTTAAGGTGGGCCACTAGTCACTATCTTCCTAAAATATCATACTAAAGCCCCCCAGCCTACGTTATAAGCCTAGAAAGTCCTAACGTGATCCTAGTCCAGTTAGTTGAAGGTCTGAGTCATAAGTATAGGGACAAGCCTATAGTATTAGTCATTATGCATGAATATCTTTGTAAGAGTGAGTGTTTTTGCACATTCCCAAGGTTAAACATGAAATCATCACTGAGTGTCAAATATGGGACTTCTTTTTGTGAAGGTACTTGCATTGCATTGTTAGTATTTGACTTGTTCAGTGACTCTGGACTATTGATAGTCCCTTGCTTGTCATAGTTGTGTTGTCACATACACCAGTTTGCATTGGTTTGCTATATAGTTATCTGATCCTATTTTGAAAAGCTGGTGTGGGTATCTGAGTTTGAATTATATATGATATATGCTATTGAGTTGAGTTCTGTGTGTTACTGTATTGTATATATAGTTTAAGTCATCGTTTGAGGAAAAGCAATAATTTTATGTTGAGGGTGTTGATGTGCTATCAAAATACAACACATTTGATGCTTAAACCTTAGGATTTTGTGTGTTCTCAATGCGATATTTATAGGTTTTATGTGTTTTTGTGTTTTTGTGGAATTTTACTGGGTATGTTGTTGTTGTTGTTGTTGTATGTGTTTTTGTGTTTACATTTGCAGGAATATAGGTTGACCATGATTTGGGGAAAAATTGCAGAAGATTACTGGTTTTTGATAATTTACAAAACCCTCTACGGATCGTAGAGTATTCTACGAGTAGTAGAGAAAGTTTCATGACAAATTCCAGTAAAAGATGAGATCTAAAGATCAGCTAAACAAGACACACATACGAGTCATACAACATTCTACGAGTCATAGAGATAGGATTCATGAAGATTTCCAGTGAAGGACAAGGTGATGAAGTAGAAGCCTATGAGACATGCAATACGAGTCGTAAACCACTCTACAAATCATAAAGTAAAGTCATAGAAGAGAAGTCCAAAATCCCAGAAGCCGAATATAACACCCCGACTATGACCCGTAAATCACACTACGAGTCGTAGAAACCTTTCATGGAGTTCGCCAACCAGTTATTCTAATTTACTAAGGACTTAATTATAATTACTATAAATAGTACTTTTAATTTATTTTTCTCAGAGGATGTCATTATTCAGTACTTTTAGGGTTTGTACTTAGAGAACACAATACTTGAGACAAAAGATAGTGAGAAAACACTTGTGGGTAAATTTGATCTTAAAGCTTGTGATTCTCATCAATCATGGATTTGCTTAATCTCAATTAAATTGGGTAAGTGCTTAATTATATTTTCTCAATTCATAATTTCTTTCATCTACACATAACATGAATAGCAAAATCAACAACAAGGGTTGTGGGAACCATGAAGAACTAACAATAGTAAACCCGGATAATTTACAATTCTTGGAATGGGTATATACATATATTAATCAATTCTCTTCATTTTACATATTCTCTAATGGGGGCCAACATTAGAACCCACCTAATGTTACTAACTAAACCAAGGTAGTAATGAATAGAAAAAGAGATTGATTAACAAAATTCAATAGATGTATTCTCGTCTAATCAACCAAACAGGGCCAAGGAGAGGTCGTACTGGGACTTATAGGTAATGGTTAGTAATGCAAACTACAGAGATGGGCCAAATCACATAGTAAAATTCACCTCTCACCCTTGACCAAAGGGCTTGGTGAACTTAAATTACCATCCCACATGCTATACACTAGACAAAAATTGAATTATTCGGTAATACTAAGTTGGGGAATAACGGGGAACACAATACCCTAGTTACTCTCTATTATTGAGTGTATCTCATCATAGATAGTTTAGTATACTTTCTTATTGATTATTGCAAAACCCCCCCTCTTCGGGGAATTAAGTTGATAAACTACTTGAATTGCTTATTGGTAAATTTATCTTAAGTCTACATATTCCCTGTGAGTTCGACCCTAACATTGGTTAGGTTTTATATCTTGAAAATGACCACTTTATCCTCCAAAAAAGAGGTGTAACTTGGGCAATAATAGAGGAGAGAGATGAGATGGTATGATGCGTGACAGATAGGTAAGAGTATGTTGGTGTGACTTTGAGTGACAACCCATTGAATGGTAGAGGTAGAAGTGACAAGTAGGTTTGAAAATTCTATGACATGGTTGAAGTGATAGGCTTAAATGTACGGATGTCACTATATGAGTGATTGGAGAAAGCTATCAGTGGCTTTTGGATGAGTGTTTAAAGTAGATGTGTTAGGGTTGTGAGAAGGAGTGGCATTCTCTAAGTGAAAATCCCTGAGGAGGTATAGATTTTCAGTTGAGGGTTAGCTTCATAGGAATATGATCATCTTAGGAATAGCACCTTGAGGCTCAGAAGTAGGCTTGAATTAAAGATGAGGAGGGAGTTAGGTGGACATTTGAATAAGAACTATGAGCTTGAATTGATGGAGTAGAGTGCCACAAAAAAGAGTATAATTGAGATGGGAAGTTGATCTCAAGAGTGTCCATAGAGTCTTGCATATCACGATGGTCCTATTCTTAATTAGAGTTGATGACTTCTTTCTTGAGTCCGAACATTTGATTGACAAGGTATTCGAATGATTTGAATTACTTAAGTTCCGATGTTCCATTCATGCCTCTCGATGAGAATGTCTAAGGTATAAAATGAGAATCTTATGGGATAGGTTATAGGATTGTGACTAACTTACAAGGTAGCAAAAGGTGACTTTGAGTTAGGCTTGACTTTGGTAAGAGTATGCAGCGAGACTTAGGCCTTGACGAGCGTTATGAGATGTAGATAATGATGCCCTCTAATGAGTTAAGTTTTCTACTCTTGAGTCGATGTTCACCTAGGAGTTGGAGTATTTGAGTAATTAAGTTCTTGATGTGTGAATAGAGAACTGTTAAGATTGATGAGGAGTTGAGAGTTTGAATGATTGAGTGAGTATTGAGAGAAGCTTTTGATTGTTATTCGTGGCTTGATGTCCATCTCCACTCTTCATTTGAGGACGAATGATTCCATGGGAGAGATAATGTGACATATGACAAAATTACAAAAATACCTCTAAAAGAGATATGTGCGCATAACACGTCTTCCCATGCTCCGATGGTAAATTTGAGATCGGATTTACTATCCACATAAAAGATTAAATGAGGAATGGTCTCGATTGATTTTTAGAGCAATCAAATCAAAAGATAATTTTTCAATGCTAAAACATAAACCAGTGTAGGTGTGCGACAGGCCGCGATGCACCACCATCATGGACCAACACTTAGTTTTATTCTAAAAAATTTCTACGCGATTAGAAACCTCATTCTGAGAATGTTTGACAACAAATACCAAAAAATTACACTGTCCACGTCACGGACCTTGTGTCCCAATATGAACTTTTTTCAAATTTCGTGAGAGACATTCTAGACCTTTCAAAATCCCTCCTGGAGTTAATATATGATCAAAATTGATCTTTCTAAGTATAAAAAGAATTTTTAACCCATTCTAAGTCCTTGAAAAAGACCTAAGACTAAAGAGAAGAGAAGAGAAGAGGAGCAAGGAATTGAGAAGTTCGAGGAGAGTTCTTTGAGGTTGGTTGTCTAAAAGCTTCATTCCAAGTATGTGAGGCTAAACTAAAACATGGAATTGCTCTTCCATGTGCCCCCACTGATGGTAGTAGAAAAATTATGAGTATGAAGAGTCTTCATGCATGTTTTTTGAATATTTTCTTGAAAATTATGTATTTTCATATGTTGATAATCATCGTAAACTTGATTTCTTAAATTAAATACTTTTCATAAGATATTGTATAAACCCTATATGTTAACTTTTGAAACCATGCATGAATGAACTTAGGGATTGAGTCTAGAGCCTTGATTTAAGAATATTGATTGTGATTGTGATGATGATAGGTTGGTAGAACTTGATGGTCTCTGAGTATCCACAAATGAACTCTAATGATTTGTCTATTCGATTGTTCCCTAATGATTATCTAAGCCTTGAGCTATTGATTAAGATAGTACGAGTCTTGATTGATGTTGATGAGTTATTGTCCACTCTTTATCCTTATCTTAGATGGACATTGGACATTCTGAGTGAGTATCTTATGAGTTGATGTTATTCCATGTTATTTCTATATGTATCATTTCATTCAACTTTTTTACATACTGTACATTCCATGTAATGATGCCACTTGACGCTGCATCATTTCATGATGCAGAGACAGGTATTAGAGGTATTCAATAAATGCATCGTTGAAACTCAGATCTATGATTCCAGAGATGGTGAGCCCTCCTTACCTTCAGAGGAGCCCTTTTTCTTTCACTAAATATTTCATTTTCTTGGAGTTGGGTAACCATGGCTTGTCATGGTACCATCTAGATGTTAGAGGTAGAGGCTTCATAGACATTGAGTAGAAGATGTTGAGTATTGTTTTCTTTCCAACTCTTATTTATTGGAAAATTAACTTTTTATATAGAGATTTGTTTTCCTTTAATTATATTACAACCTTTTCCTTGACTATTTTTCTTCACTGTTGAGCATGAGGTGACAATGAGACTAAATGGTTCGGTTAGGGACTAGCAATAGTCTCTGAGTGCTGGTCATGCCAAGGGTACCCTCATGGGATGTGACGAGGGTTGCATAGTTTCAAGTTGCATGTTTCCTTCTAATTATTTGTGTGATATTATGTAGTAGATTTGAATTATTGATGATGCCTATCACTACATGGTATTTGTACTGATACTATTCTTGCTATGCCACTTGGCATAATCTAGTTGCAGGATCAATGATATTTTCATAGGTAAAGATAGCGGTAATCTCTGGCAGCTTCTACTCCTCCTTTCTTTATGGTGAGAATTATGTCTTAATTTTAAGATATTATACTCTCTTAGTATCCCTTATACCTATTTAGACAAACTTTTTGAGAAATTTGTGTACTTTTCAAAAGTACTTGTATTAAAATCAAGTTCGAGAGAAATTGTTGTTTTCAAATAAGGAAATAAATTGATATTTATTTACTTTCATATTATTCAATTTTAAATCATATGGTAAATGTTCTCCTTTCTAGGTGTTATAACAAATGTCTGTACAATCTGGTGGATTAAATTATGATACATGCCATCCGTTAACAGTTGAGCTTTATTTATGCCATTTTAGAGACCAAATGTGTACATTTGTGTGACTTACTGCTCATAACCCTTTTATCCTGTTTTAAAATTTCAAAACAAATTATACCTAACCTCTAACTAACTTAACCACATCACTAGTCATCCCACAAAATATTGGATTCATCCCATTAAAATTAATTTCACTCCATATCAAATTCAATCCAATCCAGCCATTTCTTTTTCGATCCAAACTTGGACCTAAGATATATCCCTAAATTCTCTTTTTCTTTCTAATTTTCTTGTTGTTACCATCATTCTTAAAAAACTCTTCCTTTGTGAAATTCTTCTTGATACTTCTCCTCTTGAGAGAACTTAAAGAATTACCTTTTGAGCCATTTTTGAAATGCCCCTCATGTGTTTCGGAATGTTCCATAATCGTAACTTTCATATATCTCAAAATCTGTGTATGATTTCAAAAATTTGACTTTATATTCTCGATCAGGGAAAAATTGAGTGGAAAATGGGCATAACACAGATTTTAGAAGACCTGTAGTGAAAATTTATTTTCGCTAATTTTTGCAGTCCAGAGTCTGTCCGAACCCTCCCTAGCCGCGACGTGCTAGTGGTGCCAACTAGCGTAAATTAGAGTTCACGTCTAGTCTGCATCGTCACCAGGGGTGCAGACCAGTGTATTATTTTCCTTGGTTTTTCTATTTCAACCAAGGGCATGGGTGTCATAGCCCCATTCCCATTTAACCATGAAATCTCTCATACTTAGCCATTTTTTCAACTCTATAACTCACAAAACCCTCTCTCAAACCTCTCTAAGACTATCAATTATCTTATTCAAATCTAAGTATTGCAACTTAATTTTGGGACTCACGGACTCATTTCAAGCTCTAAGTCTACTTCAAGTTCACCTCAAGGAATTCAAGGTTTAAGGTATGTGGATCTTCATCTATGGGTCCTTTCACCTATAGAGCTCAACCTTCTCTTTTTATGAATATTGTATGTTTTCAAGTTATATTACCTATGAGTATCTTTTATTATGGATTATGAATATAAATTATGTTGGGGTTTTATGATGTATGGATTGATTATGTATAAATATTTATTTCAAGCTTATTCCATGAATTGATTTTATCTATTGAGATTAATCATCATGAACTATTATGAGTTTTGTCATGGATTTCAAGGTACCCTACATGAGGGTTTTGCTACTATGTTTGTGGGTTGATTTGCATAATGTTTACTCATCTTATTTCTCCAGATTTTTACCTCTTGTGAGCCATTCATGTTAAAGCAAGAGTTCATGTATGACTATAAACTATTCTCATGTTTAAGTTAGGCTCTCTATTAGAGGTCAAGCATGTTTAAGAGCTACTCATGTCATGTTTTATATTTCTCATAAGCTATTGAACTTATGATTATTTCAAGATTGTCCCCTGTTCATTTTGCATAAAATCTTGCCTTGTGATTTTGTTGAATTAGATATGGTGGATTTTGATGTCATTCTTGGGATAGATTGGTTGCATGTTTATTATACTTCTATTGATTATAGAAACTGTATGGTTAAATTCCAATTCCCTAATGAACCCGTCCTTGAGTGGGAATGTTGTGATGTCGTGGTCAAGGGTAGATTCTTTTCTTGTCTTAAAGCCCAAAAGTTGATTTCTAAGGGGTGTCTCTATCATCTTGTGAGCGTTAGGGATGTTGAGTCCAAGGTGTTTCCTATAGAGTAGGTTTCAGTGGTTAATGAGTTGCTTAATGTCTTTCCTGATGAGCTTCCTCGTATTCCTCCCAAATGAGGAATAGACTTTGGTATAGCCCTCCTTCCCGACACTCAACCCATTTCTATTCTCCCTTACTAGATGGCCCCGACAGAATTGAAGGAGTTGAAGGATCAATTGAGGAATTTGTTGGAGAAGGATTTTATAAGGCCTAGTAAGTCACCTTGGGGTGCATCGGTGTTGTTTGTAAAGGAAAAGGATGGTTCCCTTAGAATGTGCACTGGTTATGGGGAACTTAATAGGGTTACCATAAAGAACAAGTACCCTCTACCAAGAATTAATGACCATTTTGATCAACTGCAAGGGGCTAATCACTTTTCTAAGATTGATCTTTGGTCCGAATACAACCAAGTGAAGGTGAGGGAGTCCAAGTTAGAGGTGTTGTTGGATATATGATATATTTATGTTATGAGATTGATTTTTTTATTGCTTTTACGAATATCAAGACTTCTCTTAGTCCCACTTGCCTTTTAATTTTATCTTGTAATGCTTAACTTGCTTCCGCGACCAAGGATGTGTGATTGATATGCTAAGAGGCTTGTTTGGGGTCCCTTCGGGTTCCCTATTCATCGTGTCACGTCTAGGACTTAGGCTTGGGTCATGAAAAGGTTGGTATCAAAGCACTAGGTTGTAAATAGTCCTCAAAAATCTAATACACTGTGTCAATTAAAGTCTTATTCATGGTCGTGAAGCGCGCCACAACTATAAATGCGAGGCTATTAGGCTTTAAGGAAATGATTCACTTCATCATGGTCTATATCATGCTTTAGGTGTGTATGTAAGGCTTTTCCCCTAATGAATGCTCTTGTTTCTTCTAGATCATGCTTATTCTAAGGGGAATACGAAGGAGAGCCTGTACTCCTGAGGAGCAACTGACCCCTCCCGCTCCTCAAGCTCTTCTAGATGGAGGAGTATCCTATGATGAGTTCTGGGATGTGATCACAATGTTGTCCCGTTCCATGATCAACCAAATAGACCAAGGGGCCTAAGCCTCTTATGTTCCCACTCTGGCCTCAATGGTAAGGGATTTCACAAGAATGAATCCACTGGAGTTCTATGGGTCCAAGGAAGATGAGGATCCCCAAGAGTTTATCGATGAGCTGTATAAGGTGCTATCTATCATGGGGGTGAATTTAGAGGAGAAAGCGGAGTTAGCGGCCTACCAACTCAAAGGTGTGCTTAAATTTGGTTCACCAATGGAAATTGAAGAGGA
>DF359065.1:13174-32137 GCA_000787875.1 Solanum virginianum
CCGAGGATGGCATGAAATGCTAATTTCTATATGGTTGAAATAGTGAACGCTAGTGAAGATGATTGTCGGGACCTTCTATGCCTGCTGTTTATAAGATGATAGCCACAGTTATGTTGAGAAATGGGTTTGAACCCAATTTTGGGCTAGGGAAGCACTTGCAAGGTATTACCGAGCCTATCCCATTTCCAGCAAAACAATTAAGATTCGGCTTGGGATACATTATCTTGGAGGAAGATGAGTGGGAGGTGCAGAATCAGAAGGATGATTGAGCCTTGGCCCGGTTAATACCGCACCTTTGTCAGTCATTTCCTTATTCTTGGAGGAAGACAGTTTTTATCACACCCTGGGGTGTGCACTATTATCGAGTGATGCCATTTGGCCTAAAAAATGCAAGAGCTACTTATATGAGAGTTATAACAACTCTTTTTCATGACATAATTCACAAAGAGATTGAGGTGTACGTGGATGATGTTATCATTAAGTCCCGCAAGAGTTTGGATCATCTGACTCATTTAAAAAAATTCTTTGACCACCTACGCCAATCCAACCTAAAGTTGAATCCTGTCAAATATGCTTTTGGAGTGACTGCTGGTAAGTTATTGGGAGTCATAGTCAATCGAAGAGGTATTGAGCTCGACCCTTCTAAGATAAAAGCAATTCAGGATTTGCCTCCTCCAAAGACGAAGAAAGAAGTCATGAGTTTCTTAGGGAGATTGAATTACATTAGTCGATTCATAGCCTAATCTACGTTGATGTGTGAACTTATCTTCAGGATGTTGAAAAAGGATGCATTGATAAACTAGAATGAAGAATGCCAGACTGCTTCCGATACTATCAAAAGCTATTTATCTAATCTACTGGTGTTGGTACCTCCACGAGAGGGAAGTCCACTATTATTGTATTTGTCGGTCTCTAATAATACATTCGAATGTGTGCTGGGCCCACATGATGAAACTGAGAAGAAGGAATGGGCATCTACTATTTGAGTAAGAAGTTCACTCCGTATAAAGCTCGATATACTTATGTGGAGAAGACTTGTTGTGCTTTGACTTGGGCTGCTCAAAAGTTAAGACACTACCTATCTTCATACACTACATACCTCATTTCAAAAATGGATCCACTAAAATACATATTTCAAAAAGTAATGCCGATAGGAAGACTAGCCAAGTGGCAAATGGTGTTGAGTGAATTCGACATCGTGTATGTAACCCAGAAAGCAATCAAAGGACAGGCTTTAGCAGATCATCTTGCAGAAAATCCTATTGATAATGATTATAAACCACTTAAA
This sequence comes from Solanum virginianum, assembly GCA_000787875.1. Classification (NCBI taxonomy): domain Eukaryota; kingdom Viridiplantae; phylum Streptophyta; class Magnoliopsida; order Solanales; family Solanaceae; genus Solanum; species Solanum virginianum. Next base: position 14,463 of record DF359065.1, read on the forward strand.
ACCTACTTTCCTGATGAAAAGATATCATTTGCAGGAGAAGACATCTTCGAGGCATACACTGGTTGGCGAATGTTCTTTGATAGAGCCGTAAATTTCCAAGGTAGCGGCATTGGAGTGGTCTAAGTATCAGAATCCGGGCAATATCACCCGATGGCTGCGAAACTTCGATTTCATTGTACTAACAACATGACTGAGTATGAAGCTTGCATTTTAGGCTTGAGGATGACTTTAGACATCAAGTTCAAGAGTTGCTAGTCATTGGAAATTCAAATTTGCTGATTCATCAAGTTTAGGGAGAATGGGTTGTGAAGAACCCAAAGATAGTACCCTATGTGCACCTGGTACAGAGGTTGTGTAAAAGATTTTGAAAGTTCAAGTTCAGGCATACGCCAAGGATACAGAATGAGTTCGCCAATGCCCTTGCCACCATTTCCTCGATAATTCAACAGACAGACATAAAGTATATTAATCCTTTAGAGATAGACTTGAGAGAGTTACCGACCCATTGTTTGTATATCGAGACAGAACCAAAAGAAAAGCCTTGGTATTTTGATATAAAGAAGTATTTAGAGACTGGAACTTATCCTGAAAATACTACTTCCAATCATAAAGAAGTATATAGAGATCGGAATTTATCCTTAGAGTGCTACTTTTGATCAGAAGAGAGCTATACGTCGGAAGGCAAACAATTTCTTTCTGAGTGCGGAAATCCTTTATAGGAGGACTCCAGATCTAGGTCTCCTTAGATGTGTTGACACCGTAGAAGCTATAAAGCTTGTTAAATAAGTACATGTCGGGGTTTGCGGTACTCATATGAATAGACTCACTCTAGCATGAAAAATCCTTCGAGCTGGTTATTTTTGGATGACTATAGAACATGACTGTTGTAATTTTATGCAAAAATGCCATCAGTGTCAGATACATGATGATTTAATTCATGTCCCTCCTCACGAACTTAAAGCGATGAGTTCTCCTTGGCCATTTGTAGCTTGAGGCATGGATGTTATTGGTCCGATAGAGCCAACTGCCTCTAATGGTCATAGATTTATTTTTGTTGTCATTGACTACTTTACCAAGTGGGTGGAGGCAGTCTCTAATAAGTCCGTGACAAAGAAAGTGGTAGCTAATTTTGTGCGCAATAATTTGATATGTTGGTTTGGAATACCAGATTCCATTATCACCGATAATGGAGAAAATCTCAATAGTAACTTGATAAAAGAGATATGTGACCAATTCAAGATCACTCATCGAAATTCAACAGTGTATCACCCTCAAATGAATAGAGCCGTAGAAGCCGCCAACAAGAATATCAAGAAGAGTTTAAGAAAAATGATTGACAGATACCGAGGATGGCATGAAATGCTACCTTATGCCTAATCGGGATATCGCACGACTGTCAGAACATCAATTGGACCAACCCCGTACTTATTGGTATATGGAACAGAAGCGGTGATACTTGCTAAAGTGGAAATACCATCATTGAGAATCATTCAAGAAGCTGAGTTGAGTGATGCAGACTGGGTTCGTAATCGAATTGAACATTTGGTTTTAATCGATGAAAAGAGGATGAAGACTGTTTGCCATGTCAGTTATATCAATAGAGGATTGTTCCTGCTTTCAATAAGAGACTAAGACCTCGAGTGTTCAAGGTCGGACAATTGGCTCTCAAACGTATCTTTCTCAATCAAGATAAGTATAAAGGAAAGTTTGCACCAAATTGGCAAGAGCCGTACATGGTTCGCAAAGTGCTATCAGGAGGAGCGTTAATTTTGTCAGAGATGGACGGTCAAGAGTGGCCAAAACTAATCAATTCAGATGTTGTCAAGAGATATCATGTTTGAAGATTTAGAGTCCGCCTTTACCTTTTTTCTCCTTTGTAATTGCATTATTTAGTTTCTGCATTTTAATTTTATTATCTCTATTTAATGAACTACGTTTGACCTGAATTCTCAAGAATGAGATACATAGGCAACCTATGTCGGCCTTGGTCATCCCCTTATCCTTTTTATTGTTCCTTTTTACTTTTTTGGAACTATGTTTGACCTAAATTCTGAAGAATGAGATACGTAGGTGGCCTATGTCGTCCTCAGTCATTTTCTTATTTAAAATTTGTATTTTTCTCTACCTCCCAAAGGGAGAACTATGTTCGACCTGATTCCCACATCAATGGGATACACAGGTGCCACAACAGCTCGGTCATACTCCTATAAAGGAAACTGGAACAAAATTTTTTAGAGGAACTCAAAAATTCTGAACAAGAAGGTCCATCTTCGACAAATCAAAGTTCAAAACATGTTAAAATTTCAACAGTAATAGAATTTTTGAGAAAAATCTCAAAAATTCTCAAGGTGCTTCTAATAAGTTAAAGTCAACCGCGACACACCAAGGAATCTATGTCAAAAGCCGAACATATTCATCTAAGTTTTACATAACATGACAATTGACAATGAATTTTTGTTAAAACGTTTTTCTAAATTTGTTATTTCTAACGATCTTCTCTCATGATGAAATATCTTGTCAAAATGTATATTTTTCTACTTTCTGTCTGCCAAGAGGTGGGAGATCAAGACAGTCCATCAGGGGACAAGACGAGAAGCAGACAACTAAAGAATCAACACAGATTATTTCACTTTGAAACTAAGAAATTTTTTGTGGATGTAGGGAAAATTTTCGCAGGTCTTATCTACAAGAGAATAGCTGAGACATAAATACTTCTGTCTCACTTAAATCCCCAACAATTTATCACATCTCATTTTCAAGTCGCCGTCAAGGCCATTTTATTTTTCAGTTGCCGAGAGAGTCATTGCATGTTCATCGTCAACAAGACTATTTTATTTTCCAGTTGCCGAGAGGGTCATTGCATGTTCACCGCCAATAAGGCTATTTTATTTTCCAGTTGCCGAGAGGGTCATTGCATGTTCACCGCCAATAAGGCTATTTTATTTTCCAGTTGCCGAGAGGGTCATTGCATGTTCACCGCCAATAAGGCTATTTTATTTTCTAGTTGCCGAGAGGGCCATTACATGTTCATCGCTGACAAGGCTATTTTATTTTTCAGTTGCCTAGAGGGCAATCACATGTTCATCACCGACAAGATCATTTTATTTTTCCATTGCCGAGAGGGCCATTGCATATTCATCGCTGATAAGACCATTTTATTTTTTAGTTACCGAGAGGGCCATTGCATATTCATCGTCGACAAGATCATTTATTTTTCCAGTTGCCGAGAGGGCCATTACATGTTCATCATCAACAAGGCTATTTTATTTTTTCAGTTGTTGAGAGGGCTATTGCATGTTCATCGCTGACAAGGCTATTTTATTTTTCAATTGTCGAGAGGGTCATTGCATGTTCATCACCGACAAGGCTATTTTATTTTCCAGTTACTGAAAGGGCTATCACATGTTCATCACCGACAAGGCCATTTTATTTTTCAGTTGCCGAGAGGGTCATTGCATATTCATCGCTGACAAGGCTTTTTATTTTTCAGTTGCCAAGAGGGCCATTGCATATTCATCGCCGAGAAGGCCATTTATTTTTCAAGTTGCCGAGAGGGCCATTGCATATTTATTGCCAAAAACGCCATTTATTTTTCAAGTTGCCGAGAGGGCTATATAATGATTGCTTCATATTGATTCATTATCTATCACGTCGAAGAGAAAAATACATATCAAATATGGTAAAAGATACCATCTCTAATTCAAATTATGATTTTACTAACATTTTGTTTTACTTATATCGAGAGTATCCGAAAGGGTGAATTCTCAAAATAAACCACAGGTGTGGACGTCATCAAGTAGGATGCAGCACAATGTGAAACTTTTTCTTAGCAGCGAACTTGGACATAATTTGAAGAGGAGCGTCGAACCCTTCGGATACGAGCTAAGAAGCGACTACCACCACAATCCAACCACACCCCTGTCAGAAGGCATGTGGGTATTTTTTTGAGTTCGTTAATTTTTAGTTTCGCCTTCGGATAATCTCAACTCTCGCTGGAGGCAATCTTCCAATCCAAGTGACAATGTACCAAGAGTTTTGAAAATTATGTCTGTGTAAGTTCTTAATTATGGATGTGAAGCACGCCATATTTATAGATAAAGGGTTGCAATCTTATTTTTCATAATTCGATTTGTGTATCACTCCTCCTAAACCGAAGGTTATCTTAGAATAAGAAGTTTCCTTTTCAACTGATGGAGTCGAACTACAAATAACCTGATTCCTAAGTTCAAGGATGTATAGGAAGGCTCAATTTCGAGAACTCGGCTGTATTCTAACTTGCTCTTAAAATTTCATTCCCAAGCATGCTGATTTCTCCATAATTTGATATTGGAATAGCTTTTGAATTCTTTCAAAATCGTGCATAAGATCAAGCGTTTTAAACTACAAGTGGCCTGAATTCTCATGTAACCTGAGATATGCAGGAAACCCAAAATCAGGGTCCGGCAATAATTTCCCAAAGTCCATACCAAGAGGATTGGGAAGATGAAGATATTGTCGGTTAAAAATTGGCTTCCTCTTAAGGTAATTTATATTAATTCATCGTATAGTCAAATTTGTCAATCAAATTCAAATTGACTACATTTAATTGGCCGAAATTATAATCAAATTGGCCAATGTATAAATCAAATTACCCTTGCCCCTTGAACTAATTTTTCAGCTTTCGTAATGGTCCAATTTTGGCCCAAAATTAGTAAAATCCAATCCATTACCCGACCCAAATCCTTATCATTTCAGCATATACAGATACATCTCACATATCTTACAATATACATATTGTGTGGGGGGGTCACGAGCCCCCAATTTCCCCTTTTTCTCCTCATTCTCCTCAGTGCGTATATTTCCTCTCCCTTTCCCTTCTTCTCCTTCTCCTTCGCGAACCAGCTAGCAACTAAAATCAGAAAATGCCAAAAATCCAAGATTCCCTTAACGTTCACCCTCCTTCTCCATATGTACGTGTCCCTCTCCCATTTCCCCTTATCCGTCCGTACCTCATTCATTTGGAGGAATAAAAAATATGGTGTATCTCACAGTCATCGATGGTTATGATATGGACTCGTAGATGATTCTCAGGGAGAGGGAATTCAATTTCGAATTCAAAAAACCCAAAATCAACCCCCGATTTCTTGAATTTGCCCTCGGATTCACCCCCCCATTTGGAACCCTAGAAATCCTCTATATAATCCTCTTTATCCCTCACTGTTTAGGGGATTTTGGAGCCGTGGTTCTTAATTCAAAAATCCTAGCAAAACTTAATTGATTCCCAAAGCCATTCTTATTCCTAATAAACCCTAAGAAGATTTTATTTTAATTTTCAATCAACAGTGAAATTTCAGAAGCTTGAATTTCTAGCTTTGAAGTCCGGGAATCCGTCAATAAGTCCCTGTTTTGCAATAGGACTTCCTTTCAGCTCGTCGACGTCCCATTCCTGCTCCAGAGAAGGTAATAAGCTTAGTCTCATTCTTCTTCGTCTTGTTTGAGTCCCGCATGAGGCGTTTGATTATAGACTAAATCCTAATACTGTGCTTGTTTTACTGTTTTTTGTGTTGGTATTGTGACAAATGTTCTTGTTTAATGATTATTTAGCCTTCATGAGTTATGTTATGTTTTCCTGCTAAGTTTTCTTCCAAACCAGATATAAGCTGATACTCTGTGCATTCTACGCTTGAGTTTTGATATTGATATAGAGTCTTCTTAGCTTAAACCAATTTCATATTGTCTCAATAAATCCTTTGGGTTTCAAAGTTTTAAAACTTTTAGTCATACAACTCCCTGTTCCTTGATGTTTCTTCTCTTCAAATGTTAAGGCCTAGTTTTGTTTTAAGCTTTCCATATGTTGAGTTCTTAGCTTGTAGCTAGGTTTGTATTCTTTGAGTTTTTTATATTTCTCTATTTGTATCCAGTTACTGCCTCGGTTTGCTGGTCATGACCTTATTCTGCTCTTCGTTTAGCTTCATTTTCTCCCAACGAATATTGTATTGATCCCTATATCGAGTATAGTTGCTGGTTGTTTCTTTACTGACCATAAATGGTCTATGCATGGTGTTTCGGTCAACTTTAATAGCTTAACAGTTCACTAATTTCGTTGGTAAAATAGTGTTGTAGTATTAGAGGATCAACCATAGCTCATAATGTTTCCAGTTTTTCTTCTTCTGTTTTGTTGACAAAACTTTCTCAAAAACCCCAACCAGTGACTTCCTTAACGTATCCCTGGTCTAGATTAGCTTGTTAATGTTTGAGGCTTTAACATGTTACAGCTTGTCCTTGAATATTGCTTTCATATCTTTGAGCTACAGGCATGTTAACGTATGAACATTACTTATTAATATGCTGATGAAGTTATTCTGCTTTTGTTTAAGCTTGTTCTTTTTAGTATAAGCATGTGTAGGTGAGATCCTTTATTTCAAACCCATTTGGTTCTATTATTTGGTTAAAACAAGATTTGTTGAGATGATGTTTTCACCCTCTGTAATACCTGAAATACTATGTCCTTGACTAAAAGCTATATACTATAAATGTTTTATTTCCTTCTTTGGTCCAGAATAACCAAATTGTCTATGAGGCTTTATTTCTATAGCAAAGACCTAGTTGTTTTCTTTGTTTCTGTTTCCAGGAATATTGTTTTGTTCTTCTTGTTAAGCCCTACTGATTTGTAGTTTATTGGAGGTGACTCACTCTATACTTTTAATCTCTCTTTATTGTCATCTATGTATACGAATCATCTAGTGACATTTACAAATACTTTAAATTTAAGCTGATAGAAATCATGTGACTAAGTTGCCATGTCCTTTTCCATGTCACTTGGCTTCTAATTTTTCTGGAAATGTTTCAAGTATCATGCTCATATGCACATTGGAAAGGGCCAACTTGTTTGAATTCAACCATGTCCCTATTCTTTGTCCTTTTTCTTATGTCAAGAATTGACTGTTGAGTCAATAACTCTATGTTGCTCTAAATGGTTATAAGTTATACTCCAAATTCACTTTAGTTGGATCCGTGCTGTAAATAAGAAGGGCGTGGTTTTATGTCTGTTTACTTTTTTTTTCCTCATGAATTTGATGTTGTTGGATTGATATCACTGCATAGCTCTAGGTTATAACAACTCGTGCTTCATTTTTGCTTTAATGTGCATTGGATTGCCCCTGTCTTGAAGTCTAGTATCATTTCCAGCAGTTTAAAGGGTTAAAAATGGTTTCGTTTGATAGCCACAACAGTTGGTTTGCTTCTATCTTAGGCATGAGTTGGTTTTAACAAGTGAAAGACCAATTTGTTATGCTCTAGCATCATTTGTTTAGACTTGATTTGCATTTCTAATGACCTCTTTTGTTACTTGTTCTCTTTGCACTAGTGGTTACAAGTAATGAACCTATTAAGTTTTCATTCCTTTTTCCCTTTATTGCATTGCAGATCAGTTTTGTCACGTTTAACATAAAACATGAGTTGGTTTCAGTAGCTTTCAAAGTTATAGTTTATTTGTGGTTATAATGTTGATGCTGTGCTTGGTGACACAATTAAATGTCTCAGTTTCCTGGTTATTTTCCTTAAATTTATGATTATGATCAGTGAATCTTAGTTAATCATCAAGTAAAATGTTTACTTTATATGACTTTCCAGTTATCTTGGTAAGGACTGTTCATGAATATTTGAGATGTTTACCTGATTCTGAGTGTAATTATTTCATGGCTTTTGATTACGCATGTTTAGGGAATAGCGATGTAATATTTAACTTGGAGTCATTTTTTTCTTTTGTGATACTAGAAACATGAAGTAGTAGCATATATGCACATCTCTACTATTGTACCTTCATTTAAGTTTTTTTTAAAAGTTATTATTTACATATTTTGATTTGTTTTGTTGCATGTGAATTCCATCCGAGTCCATTTTGGACTCCACCTCCTCGCATCCTCTCGGGTTGAGTCAACCCAAAATTTCCTCTCGAGTCAACCCCAATTCACAGAAAGAAGCTAAAATACAGGTGTTTTTGAAGACCAAAATCAATGTGTATACATTGATATACACTGATATACCAGGAGATGGGCTAGGCCCAAAAGTAGCAGCAGATTTTTAGGGTCGGGCAGACCCAAATGCTAGAATTAGGGCAAGTGTTTGAACTTGGGCCTGTCAGGCCTAATTACTTTCATTTGTTTGTTTTAGTCTACTCTTTATTTGTATTACTTGTTATTTATTTGATACTAACTCTAACATTTTACTTGATTGTATTATTATCTTATCATTAATCTAATTATTTCCCCAACCTTGTCTTCATTTATGTTAATTTTCATTTTAGTGATTTTCTTAGTGCTAGGATTATTACTATAATTCATTTTTGATAAAATTCTTACAAAATAGTTCAAAATTTAGTCGAGTTTTTCACGATTATATCAACTTTTTCACTATTACTCATATAATCATGGTCAAGCACAAATAATCGATTTGTTCACAGACAACAATCAACTATGGTTCTCTTATGGAACTCATTTCTAAACAGTTAGCGTATCAGTGAAACAACTAACCCCATATTTAGTGTGTCAAAATGCGATAGCCGATTCAATATGTGTCAAAATATGATATCCAACTTAATATATATCAAAGTGTGACACTTGATCATCCAATTATCACAACCACAATAATAATGAATACTTTACAAACTTGTACAATTAAGTAATAAGTTCATTATATACAATTGATCATAATTAGCCATTTATTTAGGTTCATTCTGTGTTTCTCGATTTATATATATGCAATTAACAAGCACGTATATCATAGATGAGACATAAGACATCACTTATAATGCTTGAAGCTACAGGTAAATCAATTCATAGATGAGACATAAGATATCACTTATAATAATTTCACATGGAGACAATTCATCTTCGCCCTTTTATTTCATGCATAGACATTACCCATGTATTTCACATAGAACAGTTAATATGAACCCACCCACATGTATATATATATATCATTAATCAAATACTAGACTTTCTTAACTATCCCAAATCTCAGGATCTCACAATAATTTAGTAAATTTTTTAAACATAAATCTTACGACCACCAACCATCTTAGCAAGAAGCACTAATGCAACAATTAAGGACCTACAACCTATTATCGCCAGCCACAGACTAATCACGACCCACCTAGTACATTTACGTTCAAACTGTAATGACTACACACTTCGCATCCAGACTCTAGGTCCGCAGGCTAAGCATGATCTCTCCGGTTAATATATTTTATACTATGCAATGAGAATATATTTACACTTATTCGAGAAGGAAAAATCTAGCCTATCTTAACGCGAAATCAATGTTGGATGATGAAAAATTCCCCTTTTGACTTCTGATAGTAAATTAGATGGAGGCGAACCTAAAATCCATGGGTCATAACCCTTCTTGCATCAAGATTTGTTCTCTCCCTTTCTCCTAAAGCCTAGAGTAGTCCTGTGTGGATTTTTAGGGTGATTCCTATCTACTTTAATATTTTAGGAAAAAGAAAAAAAATAAAAATTTGTGTGCTATAATTTTACCTTGTCGATCTCGCCATGACGGGTCTCATCTTGCCATGGTGGCACCACCATGGCAGGAATATTCTCGCTATGGAGAGACGATAACGATTTTAAAAAAGATTTAAGTTGTGTTGCCTATGGCTAGTAGGGCTGTTCAAAATCAAACTGAAATCAATATCTTGAATAGAAAAAAAGTTATTAGCTTATCGATAATGGATTAATAGTTTAGGAATTTCAGTAACAGTTTTAATTTTTTTATTATTGGTTATCGGTTTTTGACGATTTTTGATTTTTTCTTAATGGGTTAACCGACAATCAGTAAATTAAAAAAATTATATTTGTACCATTTGATATATAAAGTCTTTCAAAGTTTCATACTTTTATTTCGTACTATCTCAAACTCTTAGTTATTGTACAATGTGACAATGTTTGCTTTTGAGCAAAATGCAATTGTCAACTTATGTGTAGATTTCATTTGGTTTGTCACCTTGTTTCTGAGTAATTTTCAATAAAAAAATTTGTATCACATCTTAACGATTAAATTGATACCCGAATCGATAATGATTAATAACCAAAAAAACAAAATTGATAAGTCAAATATCTTAATAGTTTTATAACGATTTGACGTATCTACAAATCGATAAGCAATAAGTCAAATCAATAAACTTTAAACCTGAACCGAATTGATCGATAAGCAGCTGCCGAAAGTGATACCAAAATCCAGGAAATAGATTTGATAAAATTTCAAGTTATTATTATTATATAATTAGGAGTATAATGGTAATTTTAATATAAATTTCTTGGATTATCAATTTAATTACTAACCAAAATTATAAAATCAAAATCCAATGTATAGTCTAATAAAAAATTTATTAATTCAATATTTCTATAACGATAAATTAATAGTATTTTTTTAGACTCAATTTTATCCATTTAAGTTTTAACCCATCTTTTCACACCCCTGCAACTGCCTACCAAATTGATTGTTGATTATGTTTATACATGTTGGGATTTATCACTTGCATAATTTAGCTGATATGAGAAAATTCACAAGAAAACAAGGAGGAGCCAATTCAGCACCTGTTCTTACGGTACAAACTCCTCATCGGACGTCGTCGTATAGCCTTCTTTTTAACCTGTCCTATTAGGAGACCAAATCTGTACCATGCTTTATATGGAGTGTGTTAGAAAATGTAAATTATATCTAGCATATAATTAAAAATCCAGCTTTTATTAGCTTTATATTCCCTCATTCAAAATATGGATCAAATTGATTAAATCCAGTGTATGTACAGATATACATGTAGTATTTATGTATGAACATTTCATATTAATCTTTTGAAATTGTATATCTGTAACTGAAGAAATTCATTTGGGTTTGAAAACCCTAAACTTGGAATTCAAGAAAAGCTTAGCTTTTGCTCAAAGATTTGCTGTTCTATTTTTTGTTTTTGGGGAATTCTTGAAATTCCTGGATCTGGGTCTGTGAAAAAGAATTTTGTGGGGCTTCTTCTAGTATAAATGGCGGATCAAGAAGATGAAGATTTGAAAATGGCGTTGAGGATGAGTATGCAGAAGGAGTCGCCAGAACCCAAGAGGAGCAAACCGGGAGAGGAGGTCTCCGGTGGCGGTGGCGGTGCTGGGGAGGAAGGGGAGTCGCCTGAGATGAAAAACAGGAGACGTCAGAGGGAATTGATGGCTGCTGCTGCTGAAAAGCGGATGATGGCGTTGCCCAAGACTGGGGTGGTGGAGAAGAGTGGTGGGTCTGGCAGTGGAGTGGTGAAATGTAAGGATAAAAGTGTGAATTTGGTGAAGGGTGAGGATAAAAATGTGAATTTGGTGAAGGGTGAGGATAAAAATGTGAATTTGGTGAAGGGTGAAGAGAAAAATGTGAATTTGGTGAAGGGTAAGGAGAAAAATGTGAACTTTGGGAGAGAGCTTTCGATAGCAGAGGCTAATGAGTTGTTTTCCATGATTTTTGGTTCTGAAGTTACCAGAGATATTCTTGGTCAGTGGACTAATCAGGGCATAAGGTATGGTAGTATTGATGCTTTTTCCCCTTTATAATTATGTCAGTGGAGTTAGGATGATGTGTTACTGATAGTTGAAATAATGAATTCAGTTTGATTTTGCTTTTTGTTTTTCTCCTTTTATTGTGTGATATAATCTCTTGAGGTAGTTTGTTCAATTGAAAATTGCATTCGATCACTTGCTATTGGCAACTGGATTTTACTTGTTCGTCTTGATGACTTCTTTTTTCTGTATATTTAGTGTTTGTATGAATATTCTCGGTTTTGTGTTTAATAACCGTGTTACAAAGAGCTGTTATGGGCTATGCGATGTTGTTCTTTTCTTTTCAAAATTTTAAGCCTGTTAGGTGTTCAGACACTTGTATAAAAGAAAAATGAACTAAGAATATCTTTGAAAAGAAGAAAGAAAACAAAAGTTGGGAATTAATAGAAATGAATAATTCTGGTAAGATTCGTAATATGGATAATGTTATATTTGGCGAAGATGTAACATATGCCAAGGAATTATCCACTTTGGTCCAGCTCCCTCTGAGCCTCCTTAGGCTTTTGGGTTTAACGGTTTTTTCTCCTTGGGATCTAACACAAAAGAGGCCTCAACATTTGAATATGACAACTAATTTTTCCCTCCCACTCTGATATTGGCATTTGCTCAAGTTTAATAGCGAACTCCCTCTTAAGTTCATCGCCACTGATGTGTGGGAGGTTACACTCAGCCCCCTAGGGACTTTGCGTGCTTGCTGAGATTTATGGGGGAAGTACAAGCGCTGGTGCGACTTTGGTTCGACTCCCTTTACGCCACCTCAAGCCTTTTCGGTTTAATGATTTTGTCACCTTAGGCTCTATTATAAAAGAGGCCTCAACTTTTGAATCCTGAATTCACCATTACATGACACTAATTTTCCCTTTCTACTCTGATGTTGGCATCTGCTTAGGGCAAGTTTAATAGCAAAGTCCTCCTCAAGTTCATCACAATAATGCATGGTTGTTACCCTTGGGGACTCAACATAGTCGTTGAGATTTTTTCCATCCAACCAGGGAATGTATTGGCTCTGATCCCACCTGTAATGGTTTAGGCTCAACTATCAACGTATTGTCTACTTTGGCTCGATCCCTTTGGACCACATCAAGACTTTAGGGTTTTATGGTTTTGTCCCTTGGGATTTAATCCAAAAAATATTTCAACCTTTGAATTTTGAACTCGTCCTTATATGGTCCCCCACTTTTTTGAGGTACTAGCTTTGATACCACTATGTGACGTCTATTATAAAGGGTGGACGACTGGGTATTGAAGAGAAAGACCGTAATGCTTCTTGGTGGGAGCTGTCGAAGATGGGGTGCACATGACAACATACAATTCATATGGTTTGCGCGCTTTTTGGCTTAATGATAATGTAGAAAAGTGACAAATTTGTGGGGTCTATTTGGCCAAAGCAGAGAAAGAATGCTATCAGCTTCGGCACAAATATGGTGTTAGAGTTACTCTCGTAGTACAATGGTGACTTAAACCTCAACAATATGCTGCTTCCATATGGGGACAAATGTGGTGTTATAGTTAGACTCTCATAGTACAATGGTGACTTAAACTTCAACAATATGTCAATTCCATAAGGGCGTTGTATTCGCACCCATGAAGAAGGGCGGATTGATGAGGGTGAGTCAAACAGAAGGATTGACCAGCTTCTACCTTAGCTCACATCAAAAGGGGTAGAAAAGTGAAGTTCTATAATCAGATAAGACAAAAATTCACATCACAGGGGCCTTTGTGCTCGATGACAGCCAAAAAGACAAATCTGTGAGGTCTGTTTGAGTTTGAGTTGTGACATATAAGACACCACTTTAGAGTCCGTTTCCTGTACTAGTTATGTACTTTCCAATATAGAAGTAAAATAAATTTTTTCTAGTTTTGAAAACCACAAAATCTGCTAACTTTGTCCTTTTAAATTTATATTTTCCAATTAAAATAAGATACACAACTTGTTCTATTGAAAAGACAGCTGTGAAGTGGCCAACCTCATTAGACAAAACTATAGCAAAAGGCTCAATCCTCAAGGTTGGTTTGGGTTTGGGTTTTAGGCAAGAACAAACCTTTTGTAATTGGGTATTGAATGTTGTTGGAAGGGGAGCGTTGGTGTAACAGGTAAAGTTGCTGCCATGTGACTGGGAGGTCATATGTTCGAGTTGGAAATAGCCTCTTGCAAAAATGCACGGTAAGAATATGTATAATAGATCCTTGTGGTTTGTCCCTTTCTTGTATCCCGTGCATAGTGGGAGTTTAGTACATTGGGATGCCCTTTTAGTGACGTGAGGATATGACCGATTCATCCTCCAAATAGTGCCATCGTTGACGTTTGTCCAATTCCCTTGCCCCTCAAAGAAGTTCCCTTTTGGTGTCCATGGCCACCATACTAACTAATTAAGTGATGCTAAACATCACTTTTCCTAGAACATGTTTGGCCAAGTTTTTTGGAGGCAAACACTTTTTTGTAGAAAAAAAGATTTGAGGTGTTTGACCAAAAAAATAAATTGATTGTAAGGAGTAGCAACAACAATTTTTATGCTATTGGGAAGAAACCTATGTTGATCAGATTCTCCAAAAATGTTGCCACACTGTGTTGGATTTTTCAAAAATACATATTTTTAAAGTATCTGACACACTCATTGATATTTTTAAAGAGGCTGAGCAACATAGGAAGAAACTATAACTTCTGCTTTTTCACATAAGTATAAGCAGAATATTATTTTTTTCCTGAGACAATATTCTTATCATAAATTTATATTTACCAAACCATCCCTCTTAATTTAATGCATGTATCTTTTAATTAAGTACATTTTTTTTCTTTTGGTCTCCATAGTGGCTTTACCTCTTCTTTTTTGTTGGCTATCTCTTGCTTTTCCATTTCCTCTTTGAAATAGTCTATCAACTATAAATACAAGTTACTTCTCCCTTTTTTTCTACTGTTCCTTTCCTCTGTTTCTCCTCTCCCTTTTTGGAATGACAGAGTATTGCCTGAAAAAGTTAATATATTTTCACATAATTTCAATGGTTTTCTTAATAAATATTTTTTTGACAAAGAAAGACAAAGAATTCTTAATAAATATTTAAAATAACTTCTGTGTAAACAATTCTAAAGTGAAACATGCCAGGATACTTGTCCTTTTCTTTTTAATTTGTCACTCAAAAACACTTTTTGAAAAGATTGGCCATGCATAATCTACTTACCATTTACATTATCGAGAAAAAAAAATCTACTTATCAATTAGCGGAAAAGCACCTCGCAAACCAAGTGGCCAGACACTAACTATTTTTTCCCAAAGTTTTTCTCTGAAAAGTTTTGTGGTAAAATTGCTTCTCAGTATAAGCAGTTTTTGGCAGCTTGGCCAAACAGGCTCAAGTGTTTATGTTGCTCTACCTAATGCAGAGTCTGTCATAGTATGCCCTTGTGTAGTGTGTATGTAGAGGTTGCTGTCCTTGCATCTTTCCGAACCTTTTATAAGTGCTGTAGAAATTCTAGAACTGCTTAGTAATTATTTAATTTTGTTACTTGTTTTGTTGTTTCCCTTGATCTATTCACTGCTTATTTAGGTTGAACATTAATACATGGATTCATCTGAGTTGTCTTGCTGATTCTTGAACAAAATATTTTGTAGGTTTAGTCCGGATCTGGATACATCGATGGGTTTAGTACAGCATGAAGGTGGGCCGTGTGGGGTGCTAGCAGCAATACAGGTAATACTTTGGTCCCCTCTTGTTCTTTTGGGAATATATTTTAGTTCAATAGATGAAGATGAAATGATTATCATTCTCTGGTTTGTTAGCAAATTTTTTCTGCAGGGTAAAGATAGTTTTGAACTTGCTCTGATTTTATGTTAATCTCAAAGCTACTTCTAGTGGTCAAGAGTTAATTTTGTTACTGCTGGATAGTAGATTTAAGTATTTGCTAAAAGTTAGAAATTGATATGATTTTACAGCCACATGTATGGTCAACTGCCAGTGTTAATCTGGAAAAGTTGCAGTGCATGTATGCATTAATTTCTTGTACATTCATGGGCATTTTCTATCACTTCCAATAAATAACCTGGTGCCATTGTGTTCTGCTGTATGGCAAAATATTTGGTCATTTGTGCTTTAGTACTTTATTTATTCGCTCAATGTGATTGCACACTGTACTTCCATTGGTACTTGATTCTGCATTCATCATACTTCCCATTTGAGTCAAGCATCTTTCGGACTCGATTCAAGTTGCACATACTTTTCCATTTCTTTTTGACAATGGTGCCATGATTCTGCAGGCTTTTGTTCTGAAGTACCTATTGTTTTTCTCGGATGATTTAAATATGGTTTCACCTAGCTTGTCTGGCAATGTGGTTTTGAGAAGATTGGCTAATAAAGAATCTGCTGGAGCTGATATTTTTTCATCTCTAAGTGAAGAGACAAAATCAAGGTGGATACTTTGTGAATCTTGTTCTTGTGTGGGCATATTTTTATTTATTTTTAAAGTGGATTACTGAATTTACGCCTTATTGAGACCCTTCTATACATATTTATCTGCTATATCCTACAAGGCTCATGCACTAGAGATATTGCACATCCATACACATTGTTTTTACGTGGAAGTACTTTCTTAATGAATAAGAAACAATAATCCCCGGACCCCTTCCTTGAAAATGATAAATTGAAAGGGAGAAACTTTAGCACTAGTAACAACGGCTGACTGCAGTGGTGTGCCTTTGATGGTCTCCTGATTGTCAGTTGTCTGATTGAATTATCTCTTGTTCAGTTAACTGGTGTTATTTTATGTCAATGCTGTTGGGAAAATTCTGGTATTTTTGGACAAATCCTGAAAAATCTGTTCTTCTTTTCCTTTTTTGTTGATTTGGGACAGAGCATTGGTCAGAGGCATGTGTGAGATATTGTTTATGTGTGGAAACAATAGAAGGATTGTCATAGCATCTTTGAAAACACTTGATGCTAATCGTGAAGGGTCTAAGGGGCGTTCAGGTGATGAGGTAAGCTACTAGATTTTTGCTAGGATTTTTTCCGTCATGTTGCTCCTTTCTGTGTTTTACTTGCTCCTATTTAATTTAATTGTTTGGGGAATCAAACAACTTTTCTTTCAGGACAATCTTTTCTTACTTCTAAACATATTTAGTAAGAAAATTGTGATATATAATAATTTTTATCTAATTTCTAAATTTGTAACTCTTATTTCAAAGAAGTTGAGGAATCCATGTTGAGTCCCTACCAAAGAACAAGCTTTTTGACCCTTGTACTCAAAAGTTTCTTTTTTTCTGTAGGGGGACTGTATCCTGACTCCTTTTTTACATGTCTTTTTTCTGTTCCTTTTTTTTTTTCGAGATAAGAGATTTTTACTTGTACCTTATGGATGTAATGCTTAATCAAGAACATGTGCACGTGAAAGTGCTTGCAGTTTGTTATTCTCTTTTTATTGACTACTACTTGATTCTAATAGTTACTGTTTTATACAGGTCATTTCTAAAGCACTTGAAGGTCTCTCAATTGAATCCGGGGCGCACTTGCAACAGGTCTTAATCATTAATACATATACTTCGTCAGAGGATGCCCTTCAAAGGCTTGAAGAACTGCTCCCAGTATTCCGAAGTCGTATGGGAGCCATGCTGTTCCTGATATCTGCTTTGCTTTCTCATGGAATGGTAAGTTCTTTTTATGATTTTTCATCTTTCTGTGTGCATGTTCATGAGGAGGCTAGGTGGTCGAAGCTCCCCATTGTTGCTTCAACATAAAAAAAGAGTAGGCTATTTCCCTAGGACCAGTTAGTGATGCCGTGCCTAGTCGTAATTACCTTTGTAAAAAGAAAATAGTTCTGGTCCGTAGATGCCATTTGTGCCATCAGTCATCTGAAAATTATTTTCCTGTTGAGATGGGACTCCATCAGGGATCTGTGTTGAGTCCTTTCTTGTTTGCCTTGGTGATGGATGTGTTGACGCAATCTATCCAGGAGGAGGTACCATGGTGTATGCTATTTGCAGATGACATAGTACTGATTGACGAGACCCGGACTAAAATTAATAATAGGTTGGAAGCTTGGAGACATGCATTGGAGTCCAAAGGATTCAAATTGAGCAGGACCAAAACTGAATACTTGGAGTGCAAATTCAGTGTTGAGAG
>DF359065.1:32685-66220 GCA_000787875.1 Solanum virginianum
GTTAGTTAGTCCTAGGGGTATAGTAGGGTGGAGTAGTAGTGTTTGATATCATGTGTTGTAATTATTTGTTGTTTCTGTGTAATCGTATTGTATGTATGTTTTGCCATGTGCTTTTTTTGGGTCATATCTAGTTTATTCAGTCAATGGGTTTTTGAGACGAGGGTTCCCAGGAAACAACCGCTCTACCTCTATGAGGTAGGGGTAAGGTCTGTGTACATCCTACCCTCCCCGGACCCCACTTGTGGGATTCTACTGGGTATGTTGTTGTTGTTGTACATTCTTTTGCACTGCCCTTTTGTAGCAGACATCTGGAACTGCTTCCTCACTATTTTTGGTCTACATTGGGTCTTTCTTCAGAACATCAAGGAAGCGTACTCTAGTTGAATTTTATGGGAAGTTGATAAAACCATCAAGAAGAACTGGGGACTGATTTCAGCGGTAAATTTTTGGTGCGTCTAAAATGAAAGAAATCACTGATGCTTTGATGGGATCTCAACTCCAAGCCAAACTCTAAAAGCTAGATGCCTAGTCAATCTGTTTAGTTGGAACTCTTTTATCTCTTGTTAATAGTGTTGACAGCTTCTTGGATTTCGTTAGCTCTTTGATCCTAGCTTAGTACTCTTGTATGGGCACTAATTTTCTTTCTTTGTATGCTTTACTTTTAGCATTACCTTGATGCTCTTTAATGAAATCCTTTACTTTCATCAAAAAGACATACAAAAACAAAAATGTGCAAGTGTATTCATAGGAGCAATTTTTATAGCGTCCAAAATGATTAAGTGAAAGGATCAACGAGAATAGCATATCTTGTAATATAGTAGTCCATTAGCGGATGGCTGATTAATCTTTATTAGGAGTTAGGACAAGGTCCAGAAGCTTGTAACTATCACTAGGAATGTTTACACTCCCCGATTGTTCATGTCTGGGAAACAAGATGACGAGGGTTTAGTATGAGCAACAATCTCTCTCTCTCTATATATATATGATTGTCTTCTTACTATAAAGTTTCAATGCTTCTCTCACGACAATGAGAGTAATGTTCTTCTGATCAAAGGTGAAAGTTCTTTTCCAACAAGAGAAAAATTTCATTTCCAAAAAAAAAGGGAACATTTTCATTTTCAGAACAGGAGAAAATGTAATACAATGAACAGAAAATCTCTTTTATAGTTTGAACTATCAATCTTAATCCCAAAAATTTGACAAAATCTTTGTTTGTAATCGTTTTTAGAAAATTTATCCTTCTTTTGAAGGGAAACTTCCTTGTACTACTAACTTATTCCAGAATCCAATTTGTGACCTTATTTCTGTTTTGGTTTATCCACGTGCGTGACCTTTTCCTTAAATGGAAAACTCTACCTGGTTTGATAAAACCTAAATTAATGTATATTCTGTTTTGGTTTATCCACATGTGTGTCCTCTTCCTTTAATGGAGAATTCTACCTGCTTTAATAAGCCCAAATTAATGTATATTGTATGTACTAATATTATTTTGAATTTTATGAGACATCTTTATACCTTTTTTTCATATCTTCAACCACACTATTTTAACATATATCTATCAAATTAAATATATAAATTAATTACTTATCAAACTGCTATAACATATATATCGAATAAATTCAAATATATAACTCATTCAAACCTTTTCTCTTAAAGCCTTGAAAGTCGCATACTTCATAGCAAATGGGAAGAGGGAGATTATATCCAAGGCGTCAGTGTAAGTGGGAACTGGGATACTTAGACCTAGTAAGTGATAGAAGCTAGTAGCTTAGTAAATTATCTTTAGGCTGATGGATTTTTTTCTCCTTTTAGAACTTTGGCTTTGATCTATTCCGAGGATTCAAAATCTGAGGTCAGCTTAGCTTATAATGGTAAATTGGTATTAGATGGCTCATGTAATCCCTGACCATGCCTGGGATTTGCTCCATGTACTACGTAAGCGAATTAATTTCTCAATCAAGTCACCCAAAAGTTATTTATCACTCCTTTAATATGTATAAAGTCCTAAACTGGAAGGCGAGTACCCTTTACACATCTTTAGTTGATAATATCGGCCCTCAGTTTCCACTATTATTACAGCACGTAAATTATGGTGAGTTGGAGATGATTCTAAAATATAAACTGATGTGTCTCTAACAATAAAACTGCCACGAAGTCACATCTTTAAGACAACAAGACCCAGTGAAATTCCACAAAGTAGGGTTTGGGGAGGGTAGAGTGTACACAGAGATTAACACTATTTCATGGAGATATATAGGGTGTTCTCGAAAGACTCTCGGCTCAAATGTATTTGCCCAAGTAAAAGGAAATCACATCTTTAAGACGGAAGATTAAATTCTTGGGCTTACCAAAATGCCTCATAGTGTGAAATTATCTCGTACTTGTCTAAAATTGAGAGTGCCTTGTATGATGAACTGAAAAATTAGGTACTCTATATGGCTTTGAGTTGGTTGCTGTCTCATGGCTATTTGTTTTATTGCTTTCATCTTTCTGTTACTCCCCAATCCAAAAACTATTCTTGAGTTTTAGAAATAAATTTTCAATCAGACTGAATGTATTAGAATCGGTGTCACTAATCGTAAAAATAGAGTATAATGGTCAATTTTACATCAAAATAATACATTCACACTGTTACTTAAGTATGGTGGGAGACATGGTCAGCTCTATTATGCTGTCTGTTGGCAATTTAACAACAAGAACTATACCTCAATCGGAAGCTAGTGGGATTCGGCTACTGCAGTGTTGTCAAAAGCATTGAAGCTCTTGTCACTTTAATGCCTTGAAATGATGTGACGAAGAAGAAGCGTGTGAGAAGTGCAGTTTCATTTAAAGCGAGAAAAAACTCGTTTAAACCCTAACTAGGGTTTTATAATTTCTATAAAATACTTACGTGAGTTTTCTAAATGTTTTCCTTCCTTTGTTGACTGCTGCGTTTGTGAAGGTTGGTTCTTCGCTTCTTCTTGTTCTTCTCGTTGTCTTTTCATCTCTTTCTGTTTTTCCTGCCATGTACGTTTCTCTTCTCTTTCAGGTAGCTAAGATTTTTTCTTATGACAAAGGGAATCTGCAGTCGCTACCCTTTGGGTGCGCACATGGTAAAACCCCCGCTCCTATGCAATAGCTCTCGCAAACCACATAGGAGAAGTAACCCGCACTAGGCAAGTTTGGTGTGACAAGCTTGACTTAGAAAGCAAACCTCTTGCTTTTGCTGGCAAAGGATTTCAAACTTGAGAACCTCCAACATGAAAGTTCCAAGCCCAAACCACTGGGCCACCCCGAAGGGTTGCTACTGTTTTTTTCCCTTCAATTTTCTGATTATAATGCTATTTAAGTAGTGTTACTCTGTTCTGTTTTCTTCTGATTTGAGGTTCCTTGTTACAGTGTATGCTCTGGTTGTAATGCTACTGCCTATGTTTTTGTTTTTTCTTTTTTTTTTGTTTTGTTGCTTTGTTCCGTCTCTATTTTTTTTCCTCTGCTTTTTGCTGTTCAGTGATTGAGTTACCATTCTGTTTTTGCTTGTAGTAAGTTGCATTTGCTCTATAGGTTATGTCTTATGAGGATTATTGACTATTTATTTACTTTTTAATCTAAGAATTGAAAGATTTGGTTAATATGTTACCTCTGTTGAGTTCTTGATTATTTGTCTATGCATATTAACGTTTTTTATTTTTATACTAAATAGTGCTTTATTTGTGCACTGTTCACGCTTCACGCTATTGTGAGGTGAGCTCTTGTCGCTTTTTTCCGCTTCTTGCTTTTCAAAATATTAGGCGATTGTCTATCACTAACTATTTTCCACTAAAAATGTTTAGTGACTATTCACACATATTTTGCTTGATACATTGAAAAAAGAAAAATAAGTGATGTTTTCACACTAGGAATGACCGAATGGGAATCTGTTTCCCAAATGTGTCTTCCCAATGAGCTGGTTAGGTGGGAAATGGGTGGACGATCATGTATTATAACACAAATTTCCCATTAATTCAGTGGGGAAAACCTCTGTTGCTAGTAGTATATGTCGCTCCATTAGACTCTCCGTAGTCCTATGTGGAAAAAATTAGGTCCACACTAGAAGTTCCCTTCTTTATTGCCATACAAACCTCTAACAAGAGTAAAGGCTCCTAGTGTATGTTGGACCTTAAGAAGCATACCATGACTAAGCTTTTAAGCCCAACAAATTGGAGTCGCTTATCTTTATTTATCCATTGTGCCACATTTCCTCCAAGTTTGCATGAACTCCAAGAGATTGTAGGTCTTTCAAAACAACTCTTTTACATAAGTCTACTAAAAATCCCCTTGCATGATTAACTTATTAGTTGTTTGGCCATGAAAATTATTTATGGGACCTCTTTTTTGGAATAATTTTTCACCTTATTTTAGCATTAGCATCTGGTTATTGAATTTTCAAATCCAACTTGGAGTTGAATTTCAAATTTGGGTAAGTGCTCCAATCCTGTTTTCCAGTTCCTTCAAAAAAAAAAAAAAAAGAGAAAAAATCTCCATCTTTGTATAAATTCCAAATAAACTGCACTCTTCTCTCTTTTGCAAAAAGTATAACCAAACACGACTCCAACTTCATAACTTCCAAATAAAATAAAAATATTTGGAATCTACGGCCAAATGCCTACTCTTTTTTTCTGAAGCTGGTAACTTGTATATATATATGTATATCAAAAGAAAATGGGAGAAAGACCATGTTTTGGAAGGTTAATTGGCATGAGAAGGGCAGTTTGGAAGAGTTATTTCCTGATGTTTACAGCTTAGTTACATTTCAGCAAGCTTTAATAGCAGATTTATTGACACCACATGGTGGAACTTCAACTCCAAAAGACAGCTCAATGACTGGGAGGTTCAGAGAGGATTGATTATGGTGGACAGGAAACAATAGAGAAGTATACAAAGTCGGTAGAGCTTATAAACTGATGGATCAGACAAACCAACAAATTACGAATTGGACATGGAAACAAATATGGAAAAGCAGAATACCCTATAAAGTATGCTCTAGATGTTTTCTTTGTGGGGAGACTTTAGGGAGTGTTAACCATCTGTTTCTACACTGCTAGTACACTCAACAATTGTGGAGAATCTTTTTGAGTCTCAAAGGCATCTCCTGGACCATGCTTAGGAAAGTCTCTGGGACTTAAAAGAGTTGGGAGGATGAAGGAGTACAGGCAAAAGACAGAGGCAGATGGAGATCCCTTCTGCAATATGGTGGGCAATATGGAAAGAGAGGAACTCTAGGTGTTTTGAGAGCTCTCCCAATTGAAAAAGATTAAGAATTGAGGCCACTTGTATATAAGGTTTCAGTACAACCCATGTACTGTTTAAGATATAATACAAAGTTACCAACAAGAACAACAACATACACAGTGAAATCCCGCAAGTGGGGTCTGGGCAGGGTAAAATGTACGCAGACCTTATCACTACCTCATAGAGATAGAGAGGCTATTTCCGAAAGACTCTCATCTCAAAAAAATATCATCCCCAAAAGCAAAAAATACTAGATATGACACCAAATGGCTAGAATGGAAAGCAAATGATAATTTGTAAAGACAATAAAAGCAACAAAATGAATGACGGACAATAACAACTCTATATATAAAGACACGACTACCTCTACTAACCTACTATATCACAAGGTCAGACATCATCCTATCCCTTCTAGCCGTCTAACCTTCTATCCTAATGCACGGCATCCACTCCTTTCTATCTAAGGCTATGTCCTCGGTGATACGAAGTTGCGGCATATCTTGTCTAATCACCGACTGCCAATACTTTGTCGGTTTACCTCTATCCCTCCGCGTAATTCCTAAATCCAATTTCTCGCACCTCCTAACAGGAGCGTCAACACTTTTTCTCTGCACATGCCCAAATAATCGCAGTCTCACTTCTCTCATTTTGTCTGCGACAGAGGCCACCCCTAACTTCCCCCAAATGATCTCATTCCTAATCTTATCCCCCCTGATATGTCCACACATGCATCTCAAAAACTTCATCATTTGAGTACTGATTACACAAAAATGCAGAAGCAAGATGAAGCTCAACTAAATCTTCTATACACCATTCGCTATATTCTCAAAGCATCTGGAATGTCGCTTCTTCCAAATTGTCCACCAAATGCAGATAGAGACAATTGTCCATCTACTCCTTTCCTTTGCTTGTAAATCTGTTTCCTCCTAACTTTTTAGAGCTTCTGTAACCATACCAAGCATGGTCCAGGATATGCCTTTAAGGTTTAAGATAATTCTCCATAGATGTGTTGTGAACTTACAATGTAGGAAAGATGGTTCTCTGTTTCTGCTGTTTCTTTACACAAAAAATATCTTGGACACAAATGGAATCCCTCATCATCAGATTGTGTAGTGTAGGGGCTGCTTCTTTAGCTTGTAGCCACACGAAACAGGCTACTTAGTGGGGGATTTTTAGTTTTCCAGAAGTGTTCTATGGCCAATTGTTTTATCTGCTGGTTGGAATGATTCATCATTCTGTAAGTTGCGTTGACCTTGAATAAACCCCTGTTGTTGCCTTGCCACCACAATACGTGTTCACCTGTCTGTAGCCTAGTAAAGAAATCAACCACTCTTTGTAATTCCCAGTCATTGATTTGTCTTCTGAAATGATGCTAAATCCTTGAGATGTCCCCATTTCTGCTATAGTCCTTTGGTGATGAGGGACTATGTTGAAGATATCTGAAAAGAATATCTCCAAATTGGGCACCTCATGTCCATTGTCTTTCCAAAAGCTGGTTTGGTTCCCTACTTTGATCTTGGAATTGCCTTTCAACTCCATATGGCTCTATTGGATCTTCATAGGCTTAACCCCGTTAGGTGTAGTAACCTCCTTAATCATCTAGTTGTCTATCAGGTCATAGTTAGCTTTAATAACTTCCCCTAAAAAGGCTGATTCTCATTTGTTACTTCCACAGCCATTTCATTCTAAGTGCTTTGCTCCGAACCTTAAAATTCTTGATTCCCAGATCCCAACTTGTTTTCTTTATGAAGTTCTATGCATGCTTCTTCCTATTGAAGTTCAGCTGGTCGGTAATATTTATGAGGCACACATTCTGTCCCTAATTTTCATGTCATCCTAAGATGCACTAAGTAGTGTTGAACTTGAACCAGGGGCCATCAAGGGTTGCATTGATTCTTTGGGTAATAGAATTGGATACAAAGGGACCTCGAATTGTAATATGTGGCGAGATTCTGTTTAAGAAAGTGAATTTGATGATGAATGTTGGGATGCCACAAGAAGGAAGCATGGGTAGTAAGTTGATTTGCTGCATAAAAAGAATAGATGCTTAAAATTCTACATACTATAATCCCTCATAATTCTAAAAGGAATTTATATATTATCAGCCGGATAAAATGTGAAATATGAATACGCTTCTTTACAATAACTATATAAGAACACCTAAAATTTCCAAAGTAAGGCAGCTTACTGAAAGTAAGTTACTGTAAGCCCTCTTACTTTAAATTAAAGTGTCTTGCTTTTTCAATAAAAGAAAAATCATTTTTGAAGTACCATGATTTTTTATTTTTATTTTTTTTTAATTTAGAAAAAAGAGTCATGGTAGTACTGCATATAAAAGTTCTTAATAATTTAGTTCATCGTTTCCAGTTAAAGCTGAACCTTGTATGTTGAGGCCATAATTAAGTAATAATTATGTGAGCTAGCTTTTGCAATTATGCCTAAGATCCATCTTATTTGGCATCGGAGACTCATCTCAATTCTTAGGTTAACCAATGTTGGACCCCAATGTTATACTCTGTCAATGATCAAGATTTTTGGGCATGCGGAAACATCCCATATTGGTTGGAGATGGGGTAATTGGTCTCCTTATATGGTCTTGGGGCAATCTCTCCTCATGAGCTAGCTTTGGGTGTTGAGTTAGGCCCAAGGTTTATTTCTTAACATTTTAGATATTAGACTAATTAGTTAAGTTGATTCTTCAATATGTTATCATATCCTTGTAGCAGGTATATATCAATGGCAAGCAGATGTGTATATTCATGAGATTGTAATGTCTTCACTTCTGGTTTGGTAGCTTGTCATACTAGCCCGTGTCTTTACAGGTTCTTCTCTGTGCAGGACTCTGTCCAAGCTGATAGGGATGATCCTTCTCAACCTTTGGTTACAGCACCTTTTGGACATGCTTCACAGGTATCCAGAGATTGATAAAAGGCTTGTGTTTTGGTGAATATATTGTATGCTCTTCTTTTGTGCCAGTTGTAGATTTAGGTACTAGTCAGGCTAGGTACATTGTTTCAGATTTATATTTTGTTTTCCTGGAACAGGAAATTGTGAACCTGTTGCTTTCTGGTGAAGCTGTTGCCAATGTGTTTGACGGGAGGATGGATTTGGGTGGTGGCATGTTTGTGAAGGGTATCTCCACAAAGGTTGAAGTTGGATTTATTACTTTGCTAGAGTCCTTAAACTTCTGTAAAGTTGGCCTGCATTTGAAATGCCCGACATGGCCTATATGGGTTGTTGGCAGTGAATCTCATTACACAGTCTTATTTGCTCTCGATACAAAAGTTCAGGAGGAGAATGAACTTGAAGGCAAGGAAACAAAGATCCGTAGAGCTTTTGATGCACAAGATCAGAGTGGAGGTGGTGGATTCATTAGTGTGGAAGGTTTTCATCAAGTCCTTAGGGAGACTAATGTCAATCTTCCAGCTGACAAGCTTCAAAACCTCTGCAACAGTGGATACATTGTATGGAGTGAATTCTGGCAGGTCCTGTTGGACTTGGACAAGGGTTTGGGAGGGCTGAAAGACCCTAGTGGATTAATGGGGAAAAAGGTCTTTGATCTTTACCACTTCAATGGGATTGCAAAATCAGTTATGAATGGAAATCAAGTTTCATCTGGAAATGATTTTCCGGTACAAAGGCCTAGACTCACTAAGCTGAGGGTTTCAGTTCCCCCAAGGTGGACACCAGAGGAGTTCATGTCTTCAGGCCCAACTACAAGTAATCCTGCCGGTAAGGATTCAGTCACTGACGTTTCAAAACCAGAACCTTCTCAGCATGCTCCTTTAGTCGACTGCATTCGGACACGCTGGGCCCGAGCTACATGTACTTGGGAAGGTGATCCACCAAGCATAGTTTGATTGGTTAGTTAATATAATCTGAAACTGCCACCTTGTTTTCTGGGGATTATCACATAGAGCAGGAGTCATCGAAGTGCGACACTAGGTTTACTTCTGAACAAGGTCAAAGCTTTCTGGGCTGGAAGATTTTTTTTTTCTCATGGCAGTTTTTTTTATCAAGAACATAATGCAATACCATTTCCAACTGTGTGATATTGTAACTTCAAGATTCTAGTTTGATTTGGAATAGTCCAATTCTGAGGGTAAGAGAGGCAGTACTGTCATTTCACATTATTTCTTTTTTCACCTTATGCTGTTGATTAGTTTTTTTCTCCCTTTTTCTCTGAAAGGGAGATAAATAAGCATGAGACTGGTCATAAATCATTGTTGTAACCTTAGAAAGCCTCTCATCTTTGCGGTTGATTAGAGAATATCTTATCCAGAGAAGTGTTCTTATCTCAATTACATGTGTCTGTTACTGTATTTGTTGATGGATGGCATTCTTTATAAACAATAACAACATATCCAGTGGAATCCCACATGTGGAGTTTGGAGAGGGTAGAATGTATGCAGATCTTACCACTATCTCACAAAGGTAGAGAAATTGTTTTCTGGGAACCCTCGTCTCATGGCATTCTGTATAAACCTCTCTGAATACTACTATATTTTACCAACATGTGGGTGAGTTAGCAAGTCTGCACTTGCACAAGGAAGGCATAATGGGTTCTTACAGAGGCCACACAAAGACAGCAACAACCTACTGCTTCCTTCCAATCTCAAATTTCCAAGCTTTATATTACTCTTGCATTGACAGTTTCAATATATATAGTGGAGTCATGTCATTGGTCTGGTAAAATGGTTCAATTTTATTTGATTTATTCGTGTCTATTCTCTTCGAATTAGTTCAGTGGCAAAATTAAACCTAACTCGTTCAACCCACCCAACCTGTTGAAGTTGGGCGGGTTAATAATCTATTCATTTATTAGCTCAATCCATCTCAATTTAACCTATTTTATAAATTGGGTTGATATTCAACCTGAATTGACTCTAGAGAGATTTTGTCAAAATATTTTTAAAATACTTTTTTTAATTTGATATGTTTTATAATCAAAATAAAGAAAAATATAATTTAATTAAGTACTAAGAAATTGAAAAGAACAAATAAAGTAAGTAAAACTTAATAAAAGTTGGGTCGAGTTGGGCTTTGACCCGTTCTATTACTCATTACTCAACCCGTTTTAACCCAACCCATTTTGACCCAAGAAAGTTTGAGTTGGGTTGGATCTTGACCCGTTTGTTATCTTGACCCATTATAACCCCTCAAATTTGACCAATCCGCCCAATTGCCACCCCTACTTATGCTCCAACTTCCCTTAACCACTTCCCCAACTCGTTGACAATAGTAAAACATTAAGAAATTAAGTAAAGGAAAATACTCAACTTACCATGATAAGAGAAACAAAGAAATTTCATTTTGTAAGTGAGAAGAGCCAAAATAACGTTGCAAGTGTTTAGTAGATTGAAGATCATGCGGAGTGAAACTGAGGAAATTCTCTTATATAACTGGGAGTTTCAAAGTGCCAAAGCTAGCAGCAAGTCAACATGCTCGCTTTGGCACTTTAAGGATAGTTTGGTAGTTTTTATCTTTTAATTTGTTTGTCTTTTTTAAATTTTTTTATATCTTTTACATAATTAAATATTATGTAACTATAAATTACAATAATTAACAAATTAAATATTTAAAAGGTATAATAAATTTGTTTGATTTTTGAAATTTTATTTGTTCCACATAGAATGGGACGGAGAAAGTAACATGTATTATTTTAAAAAATTAGTAAAAACTACTATAAATCTCAATAATTAACAGCTTGAATTTTTTAAAAACAAATAAAAAATATTGATTCGTAAAATTTTATTGTGCTACATAAAGTGAGACATAGAAAGTAATATATATTATTTGACAATTACTTAAAAAATATTACAAATCACAATAATTAATAACTAAGGTATTTTAAAAAGCTATAAAGAAATTCAATTGACTCTCAAAATTCTATTGGTATCAAATGGGAAAAAGATAATAACATATACTACTTGAAAATTGCATAAAAAGTACTCAATAATTAGTAATTTTAAATATTTAAAGGATAGAAAATGTTCAATTGACTCTCAAAATTCTATAGTGCCGTATAAATTGGGATAAAGGAAGTGACACATATTATTTGAAAATGATGCAAAAAGTAATACAAACAATAATTAACAATTTAAAAATAAATAGAAAATTTGGTTGACTCTCGATATTTGGTTGGTGATGCATAAATTGGGACAAAGAGACATATATTATGATGTAAATATTACCATAGATCATAATAATTAACAACTTAAAATATCTGAAAATCGTATTAAAATTTAAGTGATTCCCCAAATTTGTCACATAAATTGAGACAAGAAAATGACAAATATTAGGCCAACAATTCAAAATTGAAAAGACAATTTCGTTGACTCTCAAAATTTTATCAATTCACATATATTGGGACAAGGGCAAAAACATATGTTATTTGAAATTTACATTAAAAAACACTATAAATCACAATAATTAACAATTTAAAAAATATAAAAATCATATTAAAATTTGATTGACTCTCCAAATTCTCTGTGTCATGTAAATTGAGCCAAAAAATAAGAAAAACTTATGACCACTTGTTTAGGAGCTAATTACTTAGATATTCTAGTTTGTAATATTACGTCATTTTACCAATTTTGTTACTTCTGAATATATTTAAATATGTATTTCAAATACATGGGATCAAAATCGAATGTAAATTGTTCTAGATACACTGTATCCAAATGAATTCACATGTATTCGCAATACCTAGACAAATTTCACTAGCCGCTCCTATTTATTTGATATCCCAAATATATGTAAATCACATTAGATACATACAAATATGTGTATCTAATGTCAATCTAGTATGATTCACATGTATCTAAAATACAGACTATTTTACTCGCCCCTCTGCCTATTTTTAGTGTATCTAATAACAAAAATTACATGTATCTAAGTGTGTCTTCCTCATTATATGGTAAAGCTCTTGATTAGTGGTAAAATATATAACTATTTACAAATAGAATTAATATAATATATATACACACACACACACACACACACACATATATATATATGATATGTATACATATCTAATAAGGTAGAATTTTTTGAAAAATAACATATATTGGACTTGTACTGGCAAGAGCTCTTGCATCCAGTACAGAGGATACAACTAACTAGATAAGAACAAAAACGCCCAACAACAAATACCATGAGGTCAACGGTCATGTGGAGAGACAAACTGAGGTCTCTCGCAAAGAAACCTTACAAAAACCAAAGACATTCTATGGTAAGCCAGAATTTTGTAAGTTTTACACACCATCTAAGAACAAAAAAAGGTCATCAAGACGAATGCTGAAATGCTGCTCTCCATGGATGGTATTTCTTTGAGTAATCCAGAATGGATTGCTACTTTACACATGTTTTGCCATAATCCAGCTGGAATAGACTCTTGGAAAAGGATGACTTTCAGACCCATAGGCTTCCAAAGGCTTCTTCAAGTGCCCTTTTCCTGCTTATTTCTAAACTCCATCCTCCAGCCTTAGCAGCCCTTTCAGTTCTTAGTTTCATCTTTTCATCATCGTCATAATCTCCCCCTAGCATATCTGGAAATGATCCAACTGGGAGAGGCTGTGTTGGCCGTGGCTGAACTACGCCTCCAGCTATTGCAGGGGCATAGTTCCCTTGTGGACCAGTACTGGACCCTGCCTGAGAGCCTTGGCCCAAAGCCTGCAGAAATGAAGATAAAAATTGGTTAAAAATAATATCAGATTATCTACATGATCACAAATTAAGAAGTGATTCAATATGAAAAAACCATAATCAGAGGTGGATCTGAGATTTGAACTTTATGGGTTCAAATTCGTAATTCTATCACTTCCATCAAATTCTCAAGATCCAGAATCTATTATTTATAGATATTTAGTGAAGTTTTTAAGCACATAGCCTAAGCCACAGCCTATGGGTTCGAGCCCATAGTTGATAGATTGCATACACCCTGACCATAATTATAATCCAGTTACACTCCCTCCTTTTCATTTGATCTCATACACTACTGTACATGAACCACCTCTTAGTGACGGCGCCAGAGATTTTATGAAGGGTGTGCAAAATTTAAAGAACTACCAAAAATTACAAATACAAATCATCTAAAAAAAATAGCTAGTTTGAGTTACTTTTAGCGATAAATATTCACGGGAAATTGTATAAACTGAAATAATAGTTTTATTGGAAGAGTCAAGATTTTATGGAACCCATCATACATTTCAGAAAAAATAACACTAATTTATTCATCTTTACTTAAATTTAAAGTTGTTTTTAATCGATCGATTTCACTACTTAATTTATATGAATATAGTTTTGATAGAAAATGTGTGGAAAAAATTAATCCTTTATCAACTCTCTTTGGTCCAAATTAAAGCACATAATAACCAGCTTAAATAGGTGATGGAAAATACTATACATGTAATTGCATATAACCTTTTCTTCTAATTATTTTGGTAGAAATTTATTTATAATATATTTAATATCTAATGCTAATAAATATCCAAATTGAAATTTCAATTAGATTTAATAGTAATTAATAAGTAGTATCTACTAACTCTAGAGAAGAAAGTCAAATATCTTTGGTTAATTAACGAAAGGGACGTGGAAGACAAGTAAAGGAATTAAAATAACACCTAGAGAGATTAGAAACTTCAACCTTGCAATCGATTTGGCTAGCTCTCTTCTGCTTTGCCAAATACGTTTCATATCAAGGGTGTGCAAAAGTAAGTATACGTTGATATTTAATAAAGGGTAAAGGCATAAGTAGTTAAATACCCCTGATCAAATTTCCGGCGGCACACCTTAACTTAAGTAGGGTTCCTAGTGCCCCAAGATTCAATTTTTTCTGTATTTTCATGCAACGTTTTTCGCAGACATGGCGCCGTCAACCAAGTTGGCTATGTTGGATAACATGCGCCGCCACATGTGTATTTTTTTTTTCTTATTTTTCGGCCTATAAGCTTGGTGAGAGTGTGTAACAAACCATGGAAAGGTAGTGTCAAATAGGTTGAAAGTGCTAATAAACCACCTTATATCTACCACATAGCACATCGGATGCCTTAGGGGGAGGCTGACAGATTTAGATGCCGGGCTGAGAGCTAATGAAAATGGTACTCAACGCTCGGATGCAAAAAACTAATTTGTGCAAGTTGGAAAATTGAAAAAGCTAATGGCAGTTAATTGGAACTTACTGTTTCAAGGTCTTCAGGCATGGGTTTTGAGGTGAGATGAAGTGGATATACCACTGTACATTCATGGCCAGATTTAATGTACTATTACTTGAAATTTTGAGGATCTTTTAGCTTTAGAGGCATCCGACAAGAGACTTGCCGTGCTTCTTGGGTTAGAAAGGAAATGGGGAGCAAATCATGAATTGAGATGAAAATTTTATTAGGAAAAAGAGTGTGCGCACAATAATCTAAAAAGGACCACTCTTAACAAGTTCGTCTGTACGGAGAGGAATAACTCCAATTTACAAAGACATCAGCTATCATATGGAAAAAACAAAAGACCATTCCCAACTAATTATTTATAGCCAATGCAAAATAAAAATTGCACTTACAAATTTTTTTAAAAAAAACCATTCAAATGGTGGAAGTAAGAGACGATAAGCTTGAATGCATCATGGATTCTGACAATCAGAAATGGTCAAAACAGTGGAAGACATGACCACATCATGGGGTGTAACCAAACGTATCAGAAATGGTCAAAACAGTGGAAGACATGACCATCATGGGGTGTAACCAAATGTATCATGGTTTGACAGAACTCATTTTTCTAATTAAGAAAGCAGCAAATCCTTGTTGCCTGCAATTTGCAAATAGACTTTCTTTTCATTCCCTCTCAATTTTTCCTATATATTCCGTAGTTCAAGTAGTCAATTTAACAATGGTTATCTCTTGGCCTTCCTTCTTTTGTGTCAAGCGTGTGATCAACATGTTGAAACTTATCAGGATTAGTCACAAAAGAAAGAGCTCAACATTCATTTCTTCGTAAATTTTCATAGTGATTCAACTAAAAGAAGGACCAGCCTCATCGAGGTGATTAGAGGAGACCTTTGATTCTTTCACGTCTAAAGTGACACGTTCCCTCCCAGTTATATGTCAATGGGATCAATCGGCTAGAGAGTGCGGCCATTCTTCTTCTGGGGAGACAAAGTCATCCCTTCAACTAATCGAACACTTGGTTCAGGGGCCTTCATCAACATGTTACGAAGCTCTGATATCAACCTCCATGTAAGATTTATAATCTTGAACAAAGTCAAGATACGTTCTAATATGAGGCACTTATCGTCAAACTTTAGATAGTTTCTCAGGTCAGTAGAAAAAGCGGAAGCATCTCCATTTCTTGCCTCGGCAGAAGATTGATTTTTGTGAGCCACATAAAAGGACGGTAGGACTTAAGTTCTATGTCTGCTGCAACTGAAAGGAAGATGAACACTATGAGGAATAAGTTCTTGTGGGAAGGAAATAGAAACAACAAAAAGTTTCACTTAGTTAGATGGCAAGTGGAGGAAAGGAAGGGGGTGGATTGGGAACATGAAACTTGAGATTGCACATTAAAAGCATGTTGTTTAAGTGGGTTGGAGATTTAGCAGAAACGAAGAACTAGTCTAGATTAAAATAATTGAAGCAATCTATGATAGCAGACAAGGCTGAAATCCCCCTTCAAATACTTTATACACTAATAACCTTATCAAAAAAATATTTTATACACTAGAGGGGGAGTATGGAAAGGGATTTGTAAATTATGGACGGAGTTTCAACAATACACCAGATTGGAGTTGGGGAATGGAGCAAAAATTAGATTTTGGACTGACTATGCCTGGTGATGAGTGCTTGAAACAAAGATTTCCTCTTTTTTCAGTTAGTTGTTACAATAACAAATATAGAGTTGTGGCTGATTTTTATTCCAACAATGGATGTCAGATGAATTTTAGAAGGAATTTGAATTGCCAGGAAATTGAAGACTTTTGTCAATTACTCCTTCAATTGCAACATACCCACATTAATCAGAGCAAGGGGGATTCACAAGTATGGATAGCTAGTGAAGGTGGAACCTTTTCAATAAACAAGTGTTATAGATTTCTAATGAAGCAAACAAGATTTTGGGATACTAGTTGACCATGGAAAGGGATTTGGAAAACTAAAGCTCCTATAAAGGTAGCTTGAGTTGGTTGGATTGCAGCATGGGGAGCTTGCCTTACGACAATCTTTAAAAAAAGGTTTTGCATTAAGTAATAGATGTTAATTGTGAAGAAGAGTTGGAGACTGTGAATCAACTTTTGCATTGCAGAATAGCTAGACAATGTTGAGAATCTTTCTTCAGTATTTGCAGGATCTCTTGGATCAGGCATCAGAGTGTGAAGGAATTATTGGAGTGTTGGCAGCACCAGAGAACACTTAAAACTTTGAAGCAAATCTGGAGAACTATACCTTTGTGCATATTCTGGACTATTTGGTGTTTACATAATCTGTTTTGTTGGTGTAAACTAGTTTCGTTGATAATATAGATCAATATATGGAGTCTTTGGAGTTCTCCTGGGGAGATGTTGTAAGTGACTATATGGATATCCCCAGCAGTCTTTTGTAACTTTTGGTTTTAGTACCTTCTTGGTTCTTAGTCAATAAACCTATACCTTATCGAAAAAGGACGTTAGTTTACTTGAGCGGCATCCAGTCTCCACATCAACATGGCCGGAGGAGGAGACAATTCCAGAAAGGGAAGTACATAACCTCCATGAGCTAATGAAAACAACATGAATTGATCTCCCAAAGACATACTTGGGCTTACCTCTAGAAGGCATGCTCAAGAGTCAAAATGCTAAACTTTGCAGACCAGTTAAACAAAGGACTCACGAAGACTGAAAGAAAAATAGTTATTGAAAAGAGGTAAAATGACACTCATGAGTAGGCAACTCTTACATATTCCTATTAGTTTCATGTCATTGCTCACCACTCCCTCACTAGTCAGAACAAGTATACTAATGCATAACTTGTAAAATGGAGAAATGGAGCAAGGACTATAAATAGTACCATCTAGTAGGGTGGGATATGGTTACAATCTCAACCAAGGATTGGGCATCCCTAAATCAAAGTCGCTACAGAGATGTGTTTGCGAAGACCAAACCCCTCTAAGAAGGTGATCCTGGCGAAGCGCGATACCGCCTATAACCTTATGAGACTATTATCTCATATACAAAATTATCGAGGTTCATCCAATTTGTGATGGCAATGGAAGCCATATTTGCTTTAGATTAAATTATGATGTGATGAATTCTTTCTTTCCCTTATTATCTTGAATATAAGTGGTTGTATGATGCAACCGTTTAATCTTAAAAAAGAAAGAGTTTTCCATCTTATGTTAGATCATAATGGACAAAGAAGCCACAATAGCAAATATAAACCTAAGTACGGTACCCATTACCAACCATAAATTGAATGAGAATATGCATGGTGGAAAACTAAGAATTCCATCAGGTAAAGGAAAACCTCAATAGTTTAAAAATGCTCCCAGGCACGGTAACCAAGGATCTTCTCTCTCCTACTTTCTAGGACTGTAGAAGTCTCATTCCGGCACCGATCATCGATAACAGACCTGTCTCTCTTAACCGATCAATAGTCACCCACTGTGATTATTGCTTCAATCCCTTTTGTCTCTCTTAACCGATCAATAGTCACCCACTGTGATTATTGCTTCAATCCCTTTTGTCTCTCTTAACCGATCAATAGTCACCCACTGTGATTATTGCTTCAATCCCTTTTGTCTCTCTTAACCGATCAATAGTCACCCACTGTGATTATTGCTTCAATCCCTTTTTTCATCAAAGTTACTAATCAATACACTACAATGGCAGAAAACAGAATCTATTTCAGTCCAGGTTTGAAGTCCTTTGATATTACAAGATGGAACTTTGAAAACACAACATGGTTAGACTGGGTTGAGAGAAGCAGAAACAGAATGCGTATGATAACTCTGAGTAGAAAGATGATGGAGTGGATCTGCCACACTCTCAAAGGAGCTTCTAGTTACAACCAAAATCTGGTGAGAAGGTGGAGGATAAAGATCAAGTGGATGAATAGTATGCTACCAGAAAGTATAATGCACACGGAAGGTACATGAGCTTTTTGTCTCTCAAAGGGGATACAGGAGAAATTATTGTCCCTGAACTAGCCATAAATGCAGGTTTAGGGTATAGCTGTCAAGATTGAAAGCTTCATTATTGCTAATCACCATAATATTATCAAACAGCTTTCAAAGCAAATTGTTCCGTACGTCAGGATAGTTGAGAGAAATCAACGGAAATAACAAACTCCTAATGAACAATCTGATAACATAATGGGTCCTCTAGGGAGAAGCATTACTGGATTCTTTGGAGATGCTGAGACACCCACTCGAACAAACTTAAGAAGGTGGGCCTCCTCGACCCGGAAGGAAGCTTTTGGAGTCAATATTTATGAAATGGCAGGGCACAATTTGCTCTTCGAGTTCCCAAATAAGCACATGGCTGAACAAATACTCCAAGGAGATTGGGTCGAGACAAAATCAAAGATACAATTAAATGGTGGAAACTGCTTGTTGGTTGTGAACTATCCTACAAAAAATGAGAACAACCTGGATTAGAGCTACGGGACTGTCATTGCGGTCAAAGACACCTTTCAAGAAATAGGAAATAAATGTAGAGGTTGGTACAGAACAAAGGAGGAAACTGAGCTAAGGAACCATCTCAAATGGGCGCATATTAAGGTCAGAGGAGATGGTAATAATACTAATAACCAATGAGGTCTCATTAATAAAGAGGGCTACATCTTTAGAAATCCGATTTGGATTGAGAAAACCGTATCTTTCGAGAAAGTGCAGATCAAAATAGCATTGAAAGCCATGGTGGAAATAGTGGTGACAGGAGGAACTCTAGAAAACAGATTTACACCGAGGTTGTTTCTTTGTAAAGAGGAGGGTAATGACCTGCGGACAAAACTTCTCTCGAGGTTATCAAGGAACTAGCAACTTTGACAGTTGTCGACTAGAGTACACAAATGGGGTGTGGAAGCAATTTTAAATTAAAGTCACGTGATGAACACGTGAGACTTTTAAGTCTGAAAAAGGAAACTCTAAGTATATCCAAAGATGGTGGCTCAACCACAAAGACTCTCCAAAACAAACCCAATTCAGATGTATTCATAGAGAACATTGGGAGATCGTGATGCTTAAAACATAAGTACTAGAAATCACAGGAGTAGAAAGAAAATACTGAAGAGCTTCAAATTTCTACTGCAAACCTAGAGGAAGTTATCAAAGCAGAAAACAAGACACAAAGGAAAATTCAAGAGTTAGAGGGGAAAATAATGGTGAGGCCGTGAGGGAGGAAAGGGGGCCCAAGAAGTGCGAGGAACAGCAAATTATGACTGGCAATTCAAGTACGGGAGGAGGCATATGGAATGTGCAAGAAACAATACCAATAACCACAGAAACACCATCAGATTTAGCTGAAAAGGGGTTGTCTACATCAGCTTGGGCGCTGCAGAATAGAATAATGTAAGGGAAATGTTTGGAGCTGATTTCAAAGGCCATGAAGAGGAAGCTCTTAAGCTACTTATGCAAATAAATGTGTATAGACAAACTAGGAGGATGGAGCCATCCTTGGAATTCAGGAAAATCAAGTTTAAAGGTGCCAACGAATTGAAGTACTTAATTATTTTTTATGTTAAGTTTAAAAGTATTGAGGGCAAAACAAGGGGAAAGGGTGTTCACAGTCTGATCCATGAAGCTAAACCTGGTATCACACAATGTTAGGGGATTAAATGATGAGAAAAAAGAAGAGTGGTGAAGAACTATATTGGGCAACATAGGGCTGATATAGTTTGTCAGTAAGAAACAAAGTTGCAAGGGAATCTGCAAGAGATAATGAAATAATATGGGAAAGTAGATGGGTTAAATTTGCCTGTCTAGAAGTCAATGGTACCAGGGATGGAATCATCATGCTATAAGATAGTAGAGTGTGAAAGGGAGAGGTACTACAACGAGGGTACATATTTTAACTTGCAGTTTTGAAGCTTTGCTCCAAAATTTCAGCTACCACGTTTCAGGTGTCTATGCTCCGAACTGTAAGGTAGACAAAAGATATGCGGGATGAGCTAGGGGCTGTGAGAATGCTAATGGGGATCCCTGGACAGCATGTGGGGCTTTCAATGTGTGTAGGCTTCTAACAGAGAAGAGAAATTGTCAAAAAAGGACCTCTACCATGATAGAACTATCAGATACCATAGAAGATTTGGAGCTCATTGACCTTCCTTTAGGGGGAACTTATACATGGTTCAGAGGAGACACTAATAATGCAGCTTCAAGGATAAACATAGTTCTATTCTCTACAGAGAAGAGTGGACAATTTATCAGGGTGAAGCAGACTACTCTCTAGAGACTGCATCAGATCATGTACTTATAGCCTTACAATGTGGCCCTTGGGACCAAAACAAATGATACTTCACATTAGAAAAACTGGTTGCTCAACACTCATAGGAAACCAAATTACTTATTAGCTTGCAAATTAAAAGCATTGAAAGGCAAGATAAAGCAGCAGAGCAGAGAAGAAAAAGGAAACTTGTCTTGGCAAAGATCCACTTTGCAAAACCAAATGGCAGCTCTGAATTCTATAATTCATTGCAGAAAGTTCCAAGGGATGTCCTATGGAGGTGTCTAGAGGTGAAAGATGTTCCAATGGCATATATCAGGGCGATTAAAAACATGTATGACGGAGCCAAAACTCGGATAAGAACGGTGGGAGGAGACTAAGAGTATTTTCCTGTTGAGATAGACTCCATCAAGGATTTGTGTTGAGCCCTTTCCTGTTTGCCTTGGTGATGGATGAGCTGACGTGATCTATCCGGGAGGAGGTACCATGGTGTATACTATTTGCAGATGACATAGTACCAATTGATGAGACTCGAACTAAAGTTAATGATAGGTTGGAGGCCTGGAGACATATGCTATTTGCAGATGATATAGTACTAATTGATGAGACTCGGACTAAAGTTGATGATAGGTTGGAGGCCTGGAGACACATCTTGGAGGACAAAGGATCAAACTGAGCAGGACCAAAATAGAAAACTTGGAGTGCAAATTCAGTGTTGTGAGGGAAGAAACAGGCATTGATGTGAGGCTTGCCACTCAACCTATCCCCAAGAGGGAAAACTTCAAGGGTTAGACCATCTTTGCTATATGAGGTGGAGTGTTGGCCAATTAAAAATGCACATGTTCAGAAGATGCATGTCGCAGAGATGAGGATGTTGAGATGGATGTGTGGTCACACCAGGAGTGATAGTTGGCCAATAAACAATGCACATATTCATATTCAAAAGATGCATGTCGCAGAGATGAGGATGTTAAGAGGGATGTGTGATCACACCAGGAGTGATAGGATTAAGAATGAGACCATTCAGGAGAAGCTAGAGGTGACCCTTGTGGCTGATAAGATGAGGGAAGCGAGACTGCGATGGTTTGGGCATGTGTAAAGAAGGAGTATCAATGCTCCTGTTAGGAGGTGCGAGAGGTTGGTTTTGGGAGTTACACGGAGGGGTAGAGGTAGACCGAAGAAGTATTGGGGGAGGTGATCAGACAAGATATCGCGAAACTTGATCTCACCGAGGACATGACCTTAGATAGAAAGGAGTGGAGGTCGCGAATCAGAGTAATAGGCTAATTGGTTAGAGGGTTAGGTGGTTGTCTGGCCTTGGGGTATAGTAGAGTAGAAGGAGTAGTCGTGTATTATATCATTTGTTGTCATTATCTGTCGTTTATGTGTTAATTTTATCATATTTACATACTGTCATGTGCTTTTGGTTATTAGTCACTCTTTTTGTTTCCTTTTCTTTCCTTTTTATCATATCTAGTTTATTTTGCTTATGGGTTTTTAAGATGAGGATTCCCAGGAAACAGCTTTCCTTTTCTTTCCTTTTTCATATCTAGTTTATTCTGCTTATGGGTTTTCGAAACGAGGGTTCCCAGGAAACAACCTCTCTACTTCGATGAGGTAGTGGTAAGGTCTGCGTACATTCTACCCTCCCCAGACCCCACTTGTGGGATTCCACTGGGTATGTTGTTGTTGTTGTTATTGCAGAAATTTGCCAAAGGAGGAAGCAGCTGGGAATGCAGCAACATGTATGAAATTTGAAGAATTGCACAAGAATGAGGAGATTGCCCAGAGACAAAGATCTAGAATGTTGTGGCTGAAAGGGGACAACAATACTAAATTCTTTCACAATTCAACCAATGCCTACAAAAGAAGTAATTACATTGGTCACGTAGAAGTGGAAGGGAAAACAGTGAAGGAACGAGGCAGAGTAAAAGAGGAAATTGTACAGTTGTATAAGAAACTGTATACAGAAATGGAGAGGTTGAGACCTGCAGGGAACATGACAGACTACCCCACAATATCAGAAGAAGAGAAGACACAACTACAAGTATATTTGTGTACATGAAGCGTTCAGTTGTTTGAAGAAGTGTGTTGTGGACAAAGCTCCTGGCCTTGATAGGCATACTATGGGTTTCTACAGTAAATGGGACATTTTAAAGCAGTATGTAATGGATGCTTTCCACAACTTCTTTAAAAATGAGATGTTTTGAAAAGAGTTTCAATGCCACACTCTGTGGAAAAATGTGATCAAACTGAAGTACGGTGAAATGTATGGTTGGGTTACTAAAGAAGCAAATAACTCATATGGGGCCACTATTTGGAGATCAATCAGAAACGGCTGGCTCATCTTAATTAGCCTCAATACTATTGCAGTCAATGATGGTAGAAGAACTGCCTTCTGAAAAAACAGGTGTTAGGTAATAGAAGCCTATCAATAAAGTTCTCAGATTTGTTTTTAGCTTTGTATCAGGACAAAAGGTTCCTCAAGGTTGGAATTTAATCTCCTGTAAGTTCAGGGTACAAGTGTCTAAATGCGACTGGGTCCAGAAAAACATCTGGCCATGGAAATAAATTTGGAAAGCCCAAACACCTCTGAAGGAGGCACGTTTCTCATGGTTAATAGCAAAAGAGGCAGTCTTGACACATCAAAATCAAAGAAAGAGGAATATCATCTTAGATACACATTGTTATCCTGTGAGGAGAGGCAGCTGGGACGGTGGGGCATCTGTTCCTACATTGCAGAATTACTAAAAAAAATATGAAAGATTTTTATCAATCTCCGAGGCATACAATGGTCAACGCCTAGCAAGATTATTGACACTCTTTACAGCTTTACAGCTGGGAAGAAGCTGGAATTGGAGCCAAGAACAAGAGCATTTGGTGGACCGTAGAGAGAATGCTAGAAATTTGGAAGATAGGAGTAAGATAGTTTAGATGATCAAAACTAATGTTTTGCTTTTGTGTTTATAGTGTACAAAGAAATCTCCCATAGATGCAAAAGTTATCCTAGAGGTTTTAGAGTCATGCTAGGATTAGAAGTTTCTTTGTTTTCTAACTAACTTCTCATTTGTTGTAAAGGGGGTTTTCTGCACTAACTGCTGGTTTATAATACAAATGTTATTTTCTGCCCAAAAAAAATAAATAAATAATAAAATAAAATTGTGGAAGACAACCCCTCTCTGCATTTTCCTTTTTTTGCTGATATGGAGAGAGTATATGAGTTCTTGACGTTAAAGAAAACTCAAGCAAAGTGTTAGATCTCTCTATAGTCTGGCACAGAGATTTGACTAAGAATAAACCATCATTGCTCAGTGCCCATCTCCATGAGTCATTACTAGAGTGAGACCTGATTTTCCCGAAAGTAACTCCATTAACTTTTGAAACTCACCCAGCTCCCAGTCTTGTCGATTTGTCCTCAACATGAGATCCCAAATTCCTCCCCCACTCCACCCCACCTCCCAGTCTTATGCTCCCTACAAATCAAATGAACTATCAACTCCCTCTGGTTTGAAACTCTACATATTAGGAAATCATTGTGTAACAGACAGATGGTTCAACTTTTGTGAAGTCTTGATATAAATCCACACGTTGTAAAGACAGACCAACTTTCTGTAACACTAACTACATATTTAATTATATATTTATTTAATGGAAGAAGTCTGGCTTATGCATATGAAAGTTCGAAGTTCGGTGCACTTGGTTCACGGAGTGTGAGCTTATGCACCATGGCGTAGATGTGAGCCATTTTTATGTTTGTGACAGACATGGCCTTGCACTAGTTTATACGCATGCATATGTCACACATTAACCAAGGTCATGAAGGATGGCAAAATGTGGGAAAAGAAACCCAAGCAAGATAGTAGTCAGCTCTGTCTTGAGTCAAAGACCAGATGCTTTTACTCTGTGATTTGACAGAAGAGGGGATTTATTTTTATGACAAGGAAAATCGGCAGCCGCTATGCTTCGGGTGTGCACAAGGAAAAGCCTCCGCTCCTATGCAATAGCTCGTAAACTAGACAGGAGAAGTGACCTGCAAGGCAAGTCCGGTCGACAAGCTCGACTAACGAGGGGTTTCGAACTTGAGACCTCCAATATGGAAGTCCCAAGGCCAAACCACTGGGCCATCTCAAAGAGTAGGGAAGAGGGGATTTTTATTCAAACTAAAATCATACAATTTGGATTGACAAACTCCACTGCAGGAGTCTTTCCCTGATCTCCTGATCCTAAGTAACAATCCAGAAACCACTATTAATGAATGCTGGTCACCACAAGGGTGTAACCTGACATTCAGAAGGAAACTCAATGATTGGGAAGTAGAAAGTGTGCCCAGTTTGCTGACTGTTTTGGAGAACTTCACTGGTACTACTTAGGGCCTTGATTCCCTCAGATGGAAGCACAATAAAGATGGAAACTTCTCAGTGAGCAGAACATACGAAAGGGAGAATAGCAAAGCTCAAGGAGTGAACACAAAGTTATGAGTGGAAGAATCAAGCCCCCATCAAAATAAAACGTTTCTCATGGTTGGTGGTCAAAAAGGCTTGCCTCAAACATGAAGTTCTTCAAAAGAAACGCAAAGATAGTAGTAACCAGACGCCTTTTCTGTAATGAAACTGGGGAGACCAACAATCACCTCTACCTACATTGTAAATTCACTGCTCAACTTTGGCATATGTTCTTATCTCTCACCAAAACTAAATGGACAATGCCTGAGCATACAGCTGATCTAATGAGCTGCTGAATCAGAAGAGAGGGGAGAAAGAGCCAAAAGAAGTGGCGAAGGATCATTCCATCCTGCATATGGTGATCAGTGTTGAAAGAGAGAAATGGGAGATGCTTTGAAAACACATCAAGATCCATCCAATGTTATGAAAGGGAACTGTCTATCCATACTTTTTATTTTTTTTTTTGATGTAAAGAAAATTGTATAGAGGAAATAGAAGATCTTGTAGATTTCATAGGCTCTCTGCTAATCTAAATTCTATTTTTTTGTAAATAAGAAAAAAGCAAATAAAAAAGATTCTACTTTTACTCCCCCCCTGTAACACTTTTGGAGATAGCCAGCATTCCTAATGCTGAGGAACACAACAGTACCTTTTATCAAAATAAATAAACAAAAATCATACAACTTCAGCTTCCCTGGCTTTTACAACATATTTCTTCAGTTTATACTAGGCCAGTAATTATCACTGTACTCTATAAGTCATGCATTGCTTATTTCAAACAGTTTTTCGAATTGCTATATAGGATACGCAACTTTGTATTTCCAAGCTAAAGTTCTAGCACAAAAAGTTGAAGCATATACTTTATTCGATATAGTCTTTTTTTGGAAGATACGCTATAATAATGAAAAAGATCTATTCCAATTACTACTGATTTTCTTGATAAAAAGTGAAACTGAAAAGAAAAAAATTAGAGAAAGCTATTCTAAACTAAACCGATACATTTGGGTCGAGGGTCTTTTGGAAACAACCTCTCTATCTCCATGAAGTAGTGGTAAGGTACAACGTATGCTGACCCTCCCCAGACCCCACTTTGTGGGATTCCACTGGGTATGTTGTTGCATTCTAAACTAAACCGACTACCCATGAAAATGATCCTAAAAGCTTATTCATCAACATGAAATAAAGAAAACTGCAGAAGCTCAAGACACTGTTATGCTGCTGCTGATTACTATGAAAAGTTCTTTAGATATTTGACCAGGCCACACCAGAATTAATAAATGAACATAAATATTAGATTGAGAATCATTAGTCAACTCACATCTCCATTGGACTGTGTAGGTTGTCCCTTGCTGGCTGCCAAGGCCGCTGCATATTCTTCAGCCTAGTTCACCACAAAGCAATATTAAAAGAGCAGTATACAAAATACTAATGCTTTGAATGCAGCAGTTACTACAAACTCATTTCCACGTGCAATCAGATCACCTTAAGGACGAACCTTGCGTGCTTGAGCAATCATAATTTGTTCTGCATTTTCTCTCTGGTACTGTGCAATC
The DNA here is from genome assembly GCA_000787875.1 of Solanum virginianum. Classification (NCBI taxonomy): domain Eukaryota; kingdom Viridiplantae; phylum Streptophyta; class Magnoliopsida; order Solanales; family Solanaceae; genus Solanum; species Solanum virginianum. The sequence goes on from DF359065.1 coordinate 59,328, forward strand.
TTTGCCTCAATAGCAGGAACATCTATTCCTTCAATCAAATTGAATACTGCAAACAGCAGCATTCTGTTAAGCAGAATTTTACGACTTTCAACTTGAACAAATCAGTGAAGAATAACGCTTACTCATATCCTCAACTTCCTCTAAATAATCATTGTATTCACGCAATGATGGAAAATTCTCTTCTCTTTTATTATAGCTGCAGAATTACATTGAAGTACATAAGAGTTCATAGAGTAAAGAGAAAAAATAAACAGAAATGAAGTTTCAATTATTAGGTTAATATTTTCTCTCACTACAACAAAAATGAGTAGTTTAAATTACAAGTCAAGATAAAACAGAGGCACCGAAGATATTAGTGTTTTCTGGAGAGATTACATGTTAGCAATGCGTTTTCTGATGGTCATCTCTTTGGAAAATGCATTGCTTCCTGAAGCCACCACCATTGTTGGAGCCGCTTTCTAGCCTAAAATCCAACTCGATAGTTAGTTCTCGTCTTCTACATCTACAAACAGCGAGAGAGATAAAGGGATTCAGCGGCGGTTGATGAAGGCTCCGGCGAAATATAGCCTGAAGAGGTGGGGAAGTACAAGTGAGTGCTGGCTGAAATCAGCAAAACGACACCGCAATAAGGTTACATTGGCAGTGTAATAGTCAAAAGTTACGGTATTTAATATTTTGAATCTATCATAATATATATTTAAAATATAATTTATGTAATATAGTTAGTATATATTTTTTTTATGATTTTTAATAAATTATATTATATAATTAATATATATATTTATAATTTTTTTCTTATTTTTTATGTAAATAAAATATAATTATATTTGTGTTAAATTAATTAGCTTATTGTATATATTTGAAATTGTATTGGTTCAAAATAGCCCTTTCTATAAAGAAAAAAAATAGAGCAAAAATAATTCTTCAAGTATATAAAATTATTGCATTTTTAATCATGAATTAAAAAAATATTCAAATTAACAGATCATTTGGTAAAGCGTATTAATAAAAAAAAAAATGTATGCATTAACTTGGTGTATTACTAATATCTTGTTTGATACACTTTTTCATGTTATATATACTCTATTGTGTATTAAAAGGTGTACTACTAATACTATGGATTTCTAGATATTAGTAATGCAATGTTTTTAATGAATGCATTAGCATGAGTAAAGACTCCGTTGCTCCTCAAAACTTTTTTTACATCTTTTTCTGTCATAATTGTGAAGGGTATCTTTGTAAATAAATATTTTTATGCATGTTATTTTTAATAATCAAACCAAATAATACATAGAAATATTCTATGTATAATTAATTAATTCAAGCATAAGTAATAAGCATTATGTAATAAGTTCATAAGAGTATTAAGTACAAAATTTGTGTAATAAGTTCAAGTTTTATAAATATACACTCATGATATAAAGTTTTTACAAGTCATATTACAAAGGAAGAAATACAATAACAATAAGTTACTACTCCAAACATTCACTAGTAATCTGAAAGAAGGTTGGTACTCTGAGAATGCTTTTCATCGAGGGTTCAAAAGTTAATTGTTGATGTTTTTTGCTACTCCATTTATCATGCATAGTATGAGTTCGTATAAAATTTTAGCAAGAAAATTTACTGAAACCTGCAACCTGCCCCATTTGTCATCCCTAGAAGCAAAATAAAACGTTAACTAGCATTAGTGCCATTTGATGGCAAAAGCTAGGACATTGCAAGATCGAGCTCTAACTTCTGTGCAATCGATTAGAACATGCTAATCGTCTCATTGTTGAAATTGCAAAGAAATCAGTGACCATTTTCTGCAATTCCATGTGATGCAAGTACAAGTTGTGGAGAGTCTGTAACAGAGCCAGATAAAAGAAATTATCCTGCAGGATGAGGATTGATGAACATAAATCCGAAACAAGGCTAGTGTTTTACCAGTGCATCTACAAAAGAAAAAGAAACGTCAAAAGCATATCATGATTAGTATAAGAATCAACCAAAATATACTACAGAACTTGTTAAAATAATTACATGTCTCAGTAAAAGGCATAGCTGCAAAGGAAAGAACTTTCTTTTTAGCTAAGATAAGAGCACCTTAACACATTATCATCACAGATGTGCATCACCCCTTCTTTTGTTTTTAAAGAAGAATAAAAGAAACATGTTAAGTGCTTTTAATGGTTTAAGATGTGACTCTTAACATTCTTTTCTGATGAACAATCCAAGGCAAGTTCTTTCATTACATCTTGATTAATACCAGTAAGTTGCAGATGAATATTTAATAAGATAATCTTTTCTTGAGCTCGATAGTGTAGCATTAACTATAAGGCTGTATAGCAAGGGGGAGAACTATGATGTGAACTTTTATCATTTCAGTGGGCAAGAATAACCATATAAAAAACTGAACAAGCAGATGTGCGCAAGGCAACCAGTTATCATAGCAAAAGAATCCATAAGTTAAGTAGGATCAGCACAAGAAAGATCAATCGATTCTTTGAAGTAAATAGATCAAAACATAAAAACAGCTATTGGCAAAAATAAAACTGGCAGAAACTCCAAGAAAAGGAAATGAACTGAAAAAGAAAACTAAGAAAATAACACTAATGTTAGTGGCTATTGTGGCCAATAAGACGGCGCTAAAGTACTCATAGAATCTCAACGGAAACTCTATTATCTATTTATATATTTCAAGATCTTATCTTAGGAAGCCAGCTAATGCATAAAACAAGGTGGAACATTGGTTGCAAAAAGCTACAATCGAAATTTATATCATCCATTCATCGATCCTCAAATAAGACCCTCGGCCCAATTAGTTGAGTTTTCCTTGTCAAAAAAAGGTTTACGGATCCTCTTGATTTGAATCCTAATAAGTCACTTATTTTCAAAATTGAAGACTACAAACATTAGATCAGGAATACCGAAGTCAAAATGGTAAACTTATCTCTAAGCACAATGCACAACTTTATTAAGGAAAGGCATGTTTCTATTAAATACAGGATAGATCTTTTTTTTTTTTTGTAGTTTATATAAGAATTTGGGACATGAATTTCAGTCAAACTATTTCTCCAGAATAAAGCTCCTATGATTATTATTTTTTATTGAGAAGTAGGTTTCAGAAGTAAAAATAAAAAGAAAGAGAAGTTTATAAGCCCCAGAAAGCCGAAGCAAGGCAGTTCATGGAAATTTGTTGATTACCATTGCTTAATATGCAATGATCTTCTAAGTCATTTGATCAGTGTAAGCCATAGGGGGAAAAAAAGTAAAAGAGGACTTTTCTCCGGTTAAAACTGTGTGAACTATAACACTAACCTAATAAATACATTTAGTGGTATTTAACTTAATAAAAGAGTTAATGGCGTTAAATTACACCCCCCCCCCAAACCCCCACCACCTCCGTTCTAAAACAGGTAAATTTTCCTGCTTCCTTGACAGCATTTCTAGATGATCACTGGAAACGCTAAACATTCTACTGATAGGTGAAATCAGATCAGAGCCCCAACTAACTTCGTACTCTGAGAATGCTTTTCATCGAGGGTTCAAAAGTTAATTGTTGATGTTTTTTGCTACTCCATTTATCATGCATAGTATGAGTTCGTATAAAATTTTAGCACTAACACTTAGCAAAATGTTGTGGATGCAATATTTTGCAGCTGGTTAAGCCGTTAATGACCATTTGACTAGCAACAACGAACAAAGATTTTGTTGAAGGCAGCTTAAAATCAAGTTTTCCTGGATTATACTCCATAAGTCTTCAGCCTCTTCACAAATCAGTCAAGTATGGGACCTACACGGCTGTAATTTAATTTTCAGGAGAGCTTTTAATGAATGGAAATTGGAACTTTCACAACTATGCTTCAACTGTGAGATTCTTTTGGTGGAATCTTAAATCATCCCGACATACTCAAATGGAAACTAAACAGCAATGGGCTCGTCTCTGTCAAGTCTGTATACTGGAACCTGAATCATAGAACTTCTATTAACGTGGTATGGCGCTGGAAACTTATTTGGAAAGTCAAAATCCCTTACAAGGTCTCATGTTATGTCTAGCTGGTAGTAAGGAAAGCATGTCTCACCCAAGCGAACTTTCAATAAAGAGGGTCTCCAGATTTGTACAAGTTGTCCTCCATGTGGTCAAGATATTGAAAGCAATGAACATCTCTCTTACCCTGAAAGACAACTGCAAATTTGTGGCACATGTTCTTTTGGATCCTTGGTATAAATTGGACCATTCCCAGTTCCACTTTATAACTCTTAAACTGTTGGAAGAGTTTGGGGAGGAGAAACAGTGAAGAAGACTGGTAGATGGTCATTCCAGCTGTGTTATGGTGTACAACTTGGAAGGAAAGATACTAAAGAACTTTTGAAGGCACTAGCAACTCCATTTAGAAAATGAGGAAGAACTGTCTTAGCCTTTTCTTTTTCTGGTGTAAACAAAAATTTTGTGTGTGGGGTGATCGTGGGTGGGTGAGGAAGTGGGGGATTTGATAGAATTAATTGGAAACGTATAAGTTCTTATATAAGAAGAGGATCTTCCTATACTCTTGTTTGTAAAATTCTCAGGTCAGTAGCTTTTCTGTTCTGAGCTTTTTATCATTTATACAAATGTTACCTTAATTTTTTTTTTTAAATTCAGTCTATGTCCTGAACAATATGAAGATATATTCACTACCCCATTCCTGTTGGAAAATGTACTCCAAAGTATAATCCACATGAGTGCATATGCTACTACATCGCAGGTTTCAAAGGCCAACCATGAAGACATGCATCCTTCTAGGCAGGACTTGGCTATAACAACTCATTAAAGAAGAGTCACTGTAGTCAACAGTAGTGCTACTTTATATTCCATTTCATTCCAATTAATGAAAGAAAATCAAGGAATAAAGGAAAAAACTGCTACCTGAGAAATTTACTTACTTCCTCATAAAAGTATGTGATGGTCATTCTATCAACCAGCAGCCAACCAATAGAGTTCATATCCATCTGTTTGTTGTGTTACCCTACTGTTATCTTTTCCATCTTTTGTGGTTCATTTTGTTATCCTTCAATCTATAAATGTGTAGCTCAAAAATAAGGCATTTTCTTGTACAACTTCATGATCCTTAAATTAATTATTCAATAGTAGACTAATGTTCTCACACTATCAGTCACGTAAACCATTATTAGACTAAGGGGGTGTTTGGATTGGCTTCTTAAAAGTGACTTATAAGCTAAAAGCCAAAAGTCATAAGTTGGGGACACCCAACTTTTGACTTTCGGCTTTTTTTCTCTACTTTTTCAGCCCCCAAAAAGTGCTTCTGTTGTTCCCAACCACTTCCAAAATTAAAAAAGAGCTTGAAAGTTAAAAGCCACTTAAAATAAGTCAATCCAAACACCCACTAATACCTTATGTGTCATACATAATTAGAAGACAAAGCAAGGCAGTTCATGGAAATTTGTTGATTACCATTGCTTAATATGCAATGATCTTCTAAGAAAATTAGTTTTTTTTATGTTTTAAATAGGATAAAATATATAAACATTAGTTATCTATAGTAGTTATAAGCAACACTTATTACCAGCAGCAGTAACTGTTTCCATCTCTATCTGTTAGGAGTTATCTTTATGTTTAGTATAAATATGTGTATTTAGGAGAATTCCGCAAAAAGAAGAGTATTATCATTATCTTTGTATCTGGAAATTTGTCCACTCCGTACGGACATAGATATTGGTTAACACAGTGTTTAAGATTCTTGCACTTTATTAACCAGTAAATTTCATTCTCATCTCGTTTCATCTTAGTTTCTACCAGCTTACTTGACAAGTCTGTTGGTGGGTGTTTTGTTGTTTATTCTAATTCATGTACCTTCTTGGTACTTTATTAATAAAACTTGACCTTTTCAAAAACGAAGATCACATTTTCCATTTGCTCAGTAAAGTAGAACTTCTGGCTCCATAGGCCCCACCCAGTTTTGGGAATTACAAATTGAAAAGCCCTCAACTTATACAACTGAAGGTGCTCAAGAATGCTGAATTAGTGGAATCCTAAATAATGAATCCACAGTAAAACATACGATTTTACCAGAGAAGTTAAATGTATTTCAAAGTTTTAACGTAGAAGAAAAGAAAAAGGTAGATTACATTAAGAATGCCACGAAGAGTATAAAATATGAAGATGGTGCGTAATGAACTATGCAAGTGGCACAAAATCTCTTTATCCTTCTCTATTTCTTGAGAGAAGAAAAATCAGTTTGTAAGTCTAATGACATCTCAATAACAAGAAGATAGGTTTACAAAATAAATTGAGCAGATTAACAGCAGACATATATCATCATTCAGAAGTAGCCAATCTTTACCTGAAAACAAATAAATAAGGAGAGAAAAGAAGGAGCTCATCCTAATTGCTTCTTTCCTCATCTTCTAAGCTTTTCTTGGCAGGGCAACAGGGAGAGGCACAAGGAGATCAGAGAGATAATCTAGACAAGAGTATCAAGTATATCTGCAAAAGCAAAGAAAATTTAGATTTAGACATTTTGGTGTTGATAAATGTAACTCTGTAAAGATCTATTGTTTATGGACATAATAGAATTTGCATGTAATACTGATGAACCTTTATCATTGATGTTAATATGGATATGTTTACATCTTCCGTTGCTTAGGGAGCATTATCATCAAATAGAACTTTGAAAAACCGCTTTCTCTCTTCCGGATCAAATATGCCACCTAGATCTCCTCCTTCCTTATCTTGTTCAGATGTTTCGTCCCTTTGAAACCTCCTTTTCTCTGGCTTTGGCATCATCATGCCTCTGTTCCTCTTCTTTTCTATGTTTAATAGATAATGTCTGCGATTATATTCATGGAGTCCCTCCTGCATTAGTTCTCCAAACTTCTCCTTGACAACAAGAAGAGGATCCTTTTCGATCAGT
>DF359065.1:66258-82624 GCA_000787875.1 Solanum virginianum
GATCCTTTTCGATCAGTTCAGACCCACTATATGCTTCCCTCAGGAGAACTGTATAGATTTGGTACCTATTAGAAACATAGAATATTCCAGGATGTTTGAGCAGAAAAACATTTAATTTCTCCGGTAGACATAATTCTCTTCTAAAATGGCCCAATTTGAAAATTGATGCTTTTTTCCATAAGGTCAATGACAATAATTCATGCAACAGCCCCACTGTTCTCTTGTCCATTTCCTTTGAACCCTCCACTAAACCATCAAGTCCCGAATAAGGTGAAATATATGGAGTAGAATTAAATTCTTCAAATCTTTCCAATGATTTGACCCAAGTTGGAGGCAATGAGCACTGAAAGCATGGCTGTCGACCATCCTTTTTAGCTGCTGTTTCAATTGCCGAAACAGTTAAATCAGGATTCCAAGCTGTGAGCTCTATCTCCATTGAACTCCGTCTCCCAGTGTGAGTAACAACTCTGAATATCTGAGGGTACTTGGGCACAATTCTGAGCAAATAATCATCAGGAAATCCAAAATTTCTTCTCAGTTCATTAAGTTTCATAACATTCAACCTTTGATCACGGGTCATCATCAACAACTTTGCTAGTCGTTCTGCATATACCGGTTCTTGCATATCCTTTACAGACTCTTCTTCTTGAGCCAAAAACATCATTCTTTTAGTCATACCACAATAATACTCATCATTCTCAAGATAGACCTCAAAGCAACAAGGGTATTTTTTAAGCCAATTTAGAGCTTTGCCTTGAAGATCAAGAGTCTTGAACTTTTTCTGCAGATACTTTACTGATGCAACCTGATTAGGACATCTCATGATAATGTTTTTAATCTGATTATTAACCACCCATCGACGGTTTCTATGTAATGCAGCTTCAAGATCAGGATCTTTCTTCATTGACCATAAAGAAAACATTCGCACAAAATGAAAATTAAACATTGTATCACACAAACTCAAGTACTCATTTCTTGTATTTTTCACATAAATCCAAGTTGCCATTTCCCCTAATCACCACTAGCAGAGTATGAGAATGGGTTCAGACAAACAAAGTTCAAATTTTGAACTCAGATATTCAAATGGGTTTAGCATACAAAGTTCAAATTTTCAATGCCCTAGAAAACTATTACTGTGATTTACTCAAAAACAACAACAACAACAACAACAACAACAACAACATCTACTCTGCTACAGAGAACATATGAAATCAATTTACCAATAATTATATCGAAAACCCAATTACTTAAATTTGCAGAATCATATGTTACCAAAGATGAAATCTTGCTTGCTACCAAGAAATGAGGGTCTCGGAAATTTTAATTTAAGCTCAAAACAATGAGAGAACCGATAATCGGAGAGGCGAAGACTCTTCAATTTTGTATCTGTTTCTTGTTTAGTCCGATGTGCACAAATAGCCAACATTAGTGGTACAGTTTTTAAGATATAGCCACATTTTGAAAGAAAATCATTCAATATTTGGCCAATTGATAGTAGGTAAATTACGCCATAGACCTTGAGGAGCCATTTCAATATAAAATAAAGATAACGAATAAAACTTAAATAGCAAGAAGAGAGAGAATAGTAGTAACTTTTCTTTCAATATTTTAATATTTCTAGGGAAAATCTAACATGAAATTATTTAGAAATTCAACCAAAACTATTTAGGGGAAATTATATATATAAATAAAAAAGTAAGAAGTTTACAAAAAAAAAAAAGTAGCACATGTGTTATTTGCATAAAAAGTAGCCCAAAATAAGCGAAATTATACACGATTATACAATATAGTTTGTCAAAAGTTATAGAAAATATGTATCACTATACAATGTATATTACAAATTTAGTGTCTCTCGGTGTAATTTTGCTCAACTATTCATCCTTTATAAATTCATGATCCAAACTATTTACCTTTTTACCCTATTTTTTCTTTTTAGTTCATTCATGACATCATGTTGATGTCAGTATGATATTAGCATAAATACTATGGAATAATTTTTTGTGATACTCGGATGGATATACTCAAACTTAGCATAAGGTATGTACATGAGGTCATCAAGAATGAGGCATTAACGATTACAAAGATTTTTAACCTTATGAGAATCCCTAAGCTAAATGGTACTACTTATCTCAACTTTTTCCATTTCTCATCATGAGGAAACCGTTTTAATTTCTCAAAAGTACACCTAATATATCAGTTAGGTGCATGTTACGGGTTTAAGCCCTGTCATATTTTATAGCGGAGAAAGATAAAGAGAAAAGGTCCATTATTTATAGAGCTTTCCAATAAAATATATGGACTATTGAAATATGTTATTTTTCATTCACTTTTACTTGTTATATTTAGACTTGAGACGCCCTTTAGAAAACAATACTTGATATGATTATTTTATGATACTATCTCTATTAATTGATATTTAATATTTTATTCTTAAAAATAATTTGAAAAATAAGTAATTAATGATAAGGATAAACATGAAAAAAATAATTGTCCTTCTTTCGTAAGTTAAAAATAACAAGTAAAAATGAAAATATATTTTTAGAATAATGAATAAATAAAAATGAATGGAGAAAATAGTTGAGAAGTTGGTAATATTGATATTTTCGAATACGTTTTATAATTAAACCCCATTTAATTAAATCTGCAGGGTTTTAGCAACTAGATTTGGAAGGCACAAGAAAATAATTTAAAAGAAAGCATATACTTCATCTGCTTTATTTACGTGGACATTATTTCTTTATTAGTATACTAATAGCAAAAGTCTGTGTTAGTACGAGTTCAATATAAATTATGTTTTAATCTCGATTTATTTGATATCAATAGATTTTTTATATTTATTTTAAGAGATATTGTAAAATTATAATTGAAGCAGCTAAAGAAATATTATGAAGTCGTTGAAGCAGACATGTCAATACACAACTGCCTCAAAAAATTAAATTAAAAAGCCCACAAATTATTTTTTGTTGGCTCACCAGAAGCTGCTCAAGCAAGCAACCAATATAAAAAAATTTTAGTCTCGATTTATGTGACATCGATAGATTTTTATCTATATTTCAAAAATTATTGTAAAAATATAATTGAAGCATCTAAAGAAATATTATGATGTAATTGAAGCAGAGATTAAATTAAAAAGCCCACAAAATATTTTTTATTGACCCCATATAATAAAGGAGAAGAAGCAGGACAACCGAAAATTGCTCAAGCAACCAGCTACTAAAAGCTGTTGAATCAATTTCTTATATATAAGTAGTAATATTTCATTGGACGAAAATCATTTAAAAATCTGAGAAAATAGAATTAACATGCTAATCGAGTGCAACAACCAAAAATTTAATTATTCCACATAAATTGTGTAGTGTTTTTATGATTTAATTAGTTCACTCAACATAAGTTTAAAAACCTCTTTATCTTATTCAACATAAGTTTAGTAGGATTTAAGCATTTACGACATAACTTGTGGGTTCTTAAAATCAAACTCTATCCCTCTCGATATAAGTTCAGTAGAAAGTAAATTATACCTTTTACGACATAACTTGTGAATTCCAAACTGAACTTTTGTCTCTCTTGGCATAAATTCACTAGAATCAAGTTACGCATTACGACTAATATATTTGTGAAATATTATAATTTATAATATGAAAATATAAACTCACACTACTGTACTAAGGGTTTAGTGTGAAAAAGCACTAACAAAACATGAGTTATTGTGACACAATAAAGAAATATGAATTTACTTGAAACAATTTGAGTAATGAACATTTAAAGTAGTATCAGTACTACAATAGAACTTTTGTTTCTGTTCTTGTTACATTACTCTTAAACACAACTACTCCAACATCGATTCTTCAAAATAAATAATTGCATTCAATTTGCATTATAGCATATTAATGCCTAATCAAACATACGAAAACTTTAATCCAGATCCTCGAAACTTTTGTTCAATGATATGATCGAGTTTATCACTCATCTCAACAGTAAAGTAATTCTTCCAATCTCCAATTTTTCCTCTACGGAAGAATGTTTTATTTTCCTCCCCAGTTGACAACTTTTCTTTTGTATTGACCTTCAAATTCTCAAAGCTGCACATTCTTAATATTTCATCCACCACTCCAGCATTTTCTTCCTCCATGGAAAATGGACATTCCAAGAATTCAGCCAAACGTTTAAGCTGAACTTTTGGTTTCACTTTAATTTTTTCATACATCAAGAAAAGTACTTTGTCTGGATTTTCTATGCTTTGTTTCCAATAATCCAACACATGATTCCAAAACGGACCATAAAGGCTCACTCCTTCACAAAAAAGATCAAACATTTCTTCAATGGAATTAGTATCTTTGTAGTGGAGTCTTAAATTGTTTGCAAAATGCCACATAGAAATAAAAGTGTCCCTAGGATTCCTACATAAGTAAACAAGCTTGGTTCTTGAATCCAGGACAGATTTTGGCAATGAAGCAAAGGGGACATGAGTTGCCAAGAGTCTAGGTGAAGTGAAGGATGAAAAATCAGGGACTCGGCCATCAACATAGACTGTATGTTCCAAGAATGGAACAAGAACATGAGGGTTCTTGACAAGTAAAGGGTGATTTTGTTCAAAAACAGGATATATCATTCGATTCACCAGAGAAAATAAAAGTGATTTTAACCAAGTAGTTCCTGATTTTGGAGTTGTAACAAGGATGATATCACTGTCTTGAGCTTGAAACTGTTGTTGACATGCAATCACACCTTGGACCAATCTTGGTGATATCCAAAAACCTTGATAATTGTAGATATCCAATCCATCCTTTTTCTTTAGGTAGGATAGAGAGCAATTTCTTACACTCTTCAGTTAAGCTATCCTCTTGTAGATATTTGGGAGGAGAAGTCTGAGATGTTGTCATGGTTTTGAGGATTGAATGTTTTCTTCAAGATTAGGGTTTTTATAGTAACAAATATATGTTAATATACTTGTTATTCATGTGAATATTTAGTCAAACCCTTCATGTGTGCTCTTCCCTTCACATTTTTCATGTCTTTAATTTCTATTAATTACTTATCATTATCACTAAGAGTGTGCAATTAACGTGAGTCTCTCAGAATAGTTAGCGAGGCACTCAAACTTCATGGCTTGTTTTGTCCTCTTTGTCAAGTGATGATTTCATTATCAAGATTAGGGGTGTGTTTGGTACGAAGTAAAATATTTTTCGAAAAATATTTTTTCATTTTCTCATGTTTGGTTGACTTAAATGTTTTGGAAAATATAAGAAAAACATTTTTCAAAACTTTTATCTAATTTTAAATTGATTTTTTTATCTCATCCATATTATGATCCCCTCCCCGAATCTTTTTTAAATAAAATAACATTAAAATTTTATTTTTGAAAAAAAATTTCACTTTTTGAAAATTTTATTTTTTTCACTTATTCCTATTCCGACTCACCCAATTCCCCCCACCCCCTCCCCTCCCCCAAATTTGACGGAATTTTTAAGTCATCTGGAAATTGGAGTCTTAGTATGAAATTCTATCGATTACGTTAGTTTTAAAATGTGAAAATTGGTCTACAAGAGTTGTCGTAATTAAATTTGGAGTAATTATGTGGATTTTAGGTTCGAAGATGGAATTTGCAATTTAATTTTTTACTCCAACCTCTCCTCGTCCCTCAACCATTCCCCCCCCCCCTTCCACATTACAAAAAAAAATTAATTTTTTTAAATTCTAATTTTGAAAAATTCTACACCACACCGCCCCCCACGCCCACCCCTCCAGCCGCCCACTATACCCTCCAAAAAAGAATTTAAATATTTATTTTTAGAAGATACTTTAAATTATGAAAATATTTTCATGTCAAAAATTATTTTTCTACAAAAAAAATTTTCTACTCTCTAGCTAAAAATAGAAGTTTTGTTCTAAATATATTTTCATTCATTAACCAAATAATAAAAAATATTATCCGAAAAATATTTTCTACTCACTAGCCAAACATGAGAAAATGAGTTAAAAATCAACTAATTTACAAGAAAAATATTTTCCTCCATACCAAACACACCCTAGTTCAGTGGTGTTTATTCCATCTACTTCATATTAACTCAATTTATTGTAAGAAAAATATTTGGTGACATAATTTAAATCATAATTTTTCCTCTTGTCTTTTACAAAATTATAAATATAATTTTATAAGTAGTGTAATTTATCTCCAACAAAATATAAAATGAAATAATTACCTAATTGCACTCCTTTAGTTATCATGTTTTCCATTATTCCCTCTCATTCTCAAAAATTTCAAAAATTCCTTTTTTTTCATCCAGATACATTAATCCAGTAATTCGGATACATTAATTCTAATTTTTAAATTATCCCTATGTTTAATATATCACGCTTTAAATGTTATCTGTTGATACTTAAAAATCTTAATTTTTGTATTTGAAACTAAATTAATGTATCCGGATTATCATATTTTTAAGTGATTTCTGTAAATTAAAAAAGGTAGAAAAAAATGGTAATTAACTCTTTACACCATATGATTTATGTAAATTCTATATATGAAATTTTAATAAATGAAAGGGCCGGGTAAATATATAAAAAAAATTATCTCCTCCAAAATATAAAATTTCAATAAATAAAAGAACAAATATGAAAAAAGTTTTAAATTAACATTATCTCTTTCACCAATTTAATTGTTTTGAACAATAAAAAAAAAAACCTCACACTTAATATGGAATAGAAGAAGTATAAAAATTTTAAATGGTATAATAAATATTTGTTATGTATTTATTATTCATATATATATATATATATATATATGTTATTTCTTAAAAAAATATTTTATAACTATACTCTCTCTAGTATTGATCTCTCCTCTCTCTCTCTCTCTTCTGAACCTCACTCGTCTCTCTCTCAATCTTGTTTACATCTCTCGCTTCTCTCTCTGTTTTATATTTTCAACCCTCTTCCCCCCGCCTCCTTTTTTTTTTTTTTTACTTTTTCCTTTCTCCTTAGATATATTTGTATACCTGCCTTTCCTTTCTGTATTTTCGTGAATGAATTCAAGTCATACAATAATGAGTGAATACAAGTGATACAATCTATATGCGTAGATGAATACAAGTAAAATTAGAGTAACCAATGAATATAGTCACAATATTTTTTTATTATTTGTATATTTGTACATACATAAACTGTATTCAACAATACAATATAAATATTGATAGTCAAGAAGGGGGTGAATTGAAATTTTAGTCGATAGTTGACTGAGTTTAAGAAGTAGTCAACTGAGACAGTAACTTAAAAGTAAAGCAGAAAGTAAAATACACAGCGATGTATACTGGTTCGGATCACCAATGTGGTGCCTAGTCCAGTCCCCTTGGGTTACAAGGGTTCCCTTTAGAGCTTTGACGAGGATTTAGGAGTTTCACAATTCTTGCACTTCCTTCAACCTATCTGATGTGTAGATCATATTTCACTTGACACACCTCTACCTGTATAATTTATGATTCAAATGAAAAGTGTTTACAAATTATGTTTCTCTCACTCTGATGCGCAGATCAGATTTTCTTTTCAACTCCTCTCAAGAAAGCCTAGCCTAGAAAAACTCAATCTTTTTCTCTCTTTCTTTACAATTATTCACACTCAAGAGTGCAATGCTTTGTAGAGTAGAATAGTAGAGTTTTTCAGTCGAGATTATTTTCTCAAAAGTACAATCTACTAAATCTAGGAAAAGGCTAATATAGGAGGTATAGAACTAACCGTTTTGGTGTTTACATGACCCAAGGGATTTCTTCCAATCAAGGATATTAAAGGGGAAATCCTTGATTGTGGATGTATCCATCTTGATTGGATGTCTTTCCTTCTTTAGTTCTTCAATCAACGCTTGTCTTGATTTATTTTCCTTCTTCAGTTTGTCAATCAGCTTGTGATTGATTGACTTTACTTCAACGGCATGATCTTCAGCATTATCTACCAATCTTCTTCTTTCCTTCCTTTAGAGGTCGAGATCTTCTATCATTCTTCCTTTGATTTTGTGTGTGATCTTTCTTTCTTGCTACAGAGCTGAGCTTTCTTTGGTTTCCTTTTTTTTTAATCCTGCAAATGAAATCATCAAAACAGGTCAAATGCTAATAAATACATGTATGAATATAGCAAATACAATTGTCCGCCACATCAATTTATTTATTTTCTTAGCTTTTTTTGCCTAACATGTCAAGAAGTTGCTATGAATAATAAATATCCAAATTAGTATTATAGGTTTCTAATAAAATCCAAAATTACAATCATTTTTTTTAAAAAAATTATTATAAAAATATTCTTTATAACCATGAAAATCTAAATATTTGTATATATAACTCTTTTTGTTCTAATTTATGTGATATTTTGTAATAATTTTAGCGGTCATTTTTAGAAACTTCTAAATATTATCATTTTACCCCTCCATTAACTTCCTAAGGTATCATTTCATCAGTTTATGTTGTTGGTGTTGGAAAAATAGTCAAAACTTAAGAAGTAAGCAAGTATCAGAGTTTTAAAGGTTTAAGATGGTTAAAAGTAAATTTCAGTATCACATGGAGTTTTGGATGCTTGAATTGAATTTCTGGTGATTCAATTGGATTCAGGAGATGATTTTAGGCCTAGATAAGGTATTATCTTATTTTTTCAGATGTTTCGAAGGCATTTTGATCTTTCTGAGTTTGGACTAGCAGTTTCGCTTTATCAGGTTCTGGGTCAAGGAGACCACGAATTTAATTTTTGATGATTTCATTGGGTCCGAAACGTTAAATTTAGTTGGATAGCATATATGGATTGTGCGAACGGGATTTCGAACGAATCCTGAGAGTTTGATCGAAGACTTAGCCATTTTTCCCAAATCTCTAATATCTGGGGTCTTGCGGGTCTCGCTAAACGACCACCCATTTTGGGGCGGGGTTCGCTAAAGCACACTAGGTCCCGCTTTAGCAAAGCATGCGGGGTTTGCTAAAGTGGACTAGGTCCCGCTTTAGCAAAGGCATGGGGGTTCACTAAAGCAAACCAGGCCCCCCTAAAGCAAACTTACTTTTATTTTTTGGGTGTCATTTTTGTTGCATCTGAAAGGGATTTTTGGGGCTGAATACTAAGAAAAATATTCTTTTTTTTCATCATTTTCGAAAATTGGAGCTTTGAGAGGCTATTTTCAAGAGACTCATTGGATAAGTGATTTTTAACTAAATATCTTTACTCTCCATCAATATTTAGTGATTTCAACTTAAATCCTTGGATTTTGACTTAATTTTGAAGAGGTTTTCATGGAATTCGAACTTAAGCATTTTGTTATTTTTTAACTCATTTTCAACACCATTTTTATGAATTTTTCAACTATGAGTCCCTAATAACTAGTAGAACTTGGTTCTAAACTAAATTTTTAGATTTGACCTTTTTCGAAATTAATCAAATTTTGAATGATTTTGCCCTCTATTTTGAAACCTTGCAACATGGGTATCGTTGGACTCCTTACAATATGTATATTATATTTTTTATAGTGGGTTACCATTTAGGAGTTGATTTCCTGATTTACTCATCTGATTGAAGTGTTCGTGTGCGGTTCAACCTAGAAGCAGATTTGACTAATCCTTCTTGAAACTGGGATTAGGTAATTGAATATCCTTATGTTGTAGACCATGAGAAGAGATCGTATTATGACTGGATTGATATTGTATTGCGATGCCCGTGATGAAAACTTTATTGATTGTTGTGCTTGTTCATGAAATTGTGTTATATTATAATTTGAGACCTATAATTATTTATGAAATGAGATAATCCGAAAAATGATTTACAAATAAAATATTTTAAGAAATAATTGTGAAATAAAATATTTCGAGTAATGATTTGTATAATATGTTATCTTTGTGAAATAATTCAAGGAATGTGATAATGGGGAGAAGGTTTGTGAAATGTGGCAACACAGTGAATTGAAATACATTGACATGAGATAATTGATGAGTAGAAGTATGGTATTGTGGCATAGTTTGATAACCTAAATGTTGTTTATTTAAAAGATTATTGCTTGTTTTAAAAGAGTTTCCTTCCATTGATTTTAGGAAGAGGGTGTTCAGCATAAAACTTGGGTCTTTGGAGAATTCTGTCACTTAGAGACTTGTATTTGGTTATTATTTTCTTTATTTGTGATATTAACATACATTCATTTCATGCATTGTACTATAGAGACTTGAAACGGTGAAACACTTTTTGAAAAAAAAAAGTGACACTTTTAAAATTATTGATCACGTGTGGGTGGCAAGGCGATGGATATATTGAGATTGTTTGTGAGGTATATGGTCTACGAGACCCCCCGGGTCCCCTTAGTCTATGAAGTCGTTGCTCGATGGGGGTGTATACCACAGGCTATGCGACAGTCTTGATTTCATCTTACCTTGCATTGCATTACATACTATCTCATTGCACTACTTGATATTGATTGACTTGCTCAACCTGAGATTATGTGTTTACTTTTATTTGCACCATTTTATATAAATTGGCGGCACTGATGATGAATTGAATTTTCCTGTTGCTGGTGGAAGCATTCCTAGTTTATTACATAGTTTATTCAATTTTTAATATCCACTCGGTTAAACCTATTGGGTATATATTATTTGTATTCACCGCTACTTCTGCATCTCCTTTTGGATGTAGATTTTAGATAGGATTACTCTTGTGGCAGCTGATGATTCTAGTAGAGATCCGATACTAGAGTTGTTGGTGAGAAACTTGTAGGATAATCTAGTGATGTAGGTTGTATATGTTAGCTCCCTCCTTCGCAAGTGCATCTGTTAATACTAGAGTTGTTGGTGAGACCTAGTGATTTACCACTAGATTCTATTATTATTTTGTAGTCTTTACTTCATTTCGAAGACTATATGATTTGTACTATTTCGATCATTGTACGTATTAGATATATACTCGTGACATTAGGTTTTGGGATTGTAATTCATTGTCTTTTATTTTCTTACATTTGTGACTTGACTTCTCTCTTGCGAGTCTCATGTGGGTTTGCTTTTTGGCTTACACATCAAGTTAGGTGATTTGAGATGTTTGCCATCCTAAAGCAAACCAGGCCCCCCTAAAGCAAACTTACTTTTATTTTTTGGGTGTCATTTTTGTTGCATCTGAAAGGGATTTTTGGGGCTGAATACTAAGAAAAATATTCTTTTTTTTCATCATTTTCGAAAATTGGAGCTTTGAGAGGCTATTTTCAAGAGACTCATTGGATACATTCGTATCTATCTTCAAAAGGCTACAAGATATTTATTAGAGAAAAACACTTCTTTCATTGATTCCTTTCGTGCGATTCCTTAATACTAAGTGTTGTAAACTTCTAATCCATTCATTCTATGTAAGAGGTAATAGCTGAGTTTAGGAGGAAAACTCCAGCTTAAGAATGGTTTAGTGAGGACCCACCTGAGCCTAAATATGAGCACGAAAATGATTTTGAGGAGAAAAGCTCTGGGGTTTTTGTTAAAGTGGCATATTTAAGATTTAATGGTATAGTGAAGGATGGAGCACATGACTTTTGCTCGAATGTCAGGATCGATTGCCCAACTTGGATATTTTAGAGGCTTATGGAGTGGCCTATACTTTATATCAATTTTCGAGTCTGGCTAAGGAGTGGTGGGGGTCAGCTATTGCTTGTAGACCAGTCAGTACTCCTATTATGAGTTGGATTTAGTATGCTAAGATATTCCTTGAGAGGTTTGTAGCTCATAGTTTTAGTGATTAGTTCAGGAATGGGGTGATATATTGAGGCGGGATTTTATGTTTTTTTTTAGTAAACAAAAGAGGCAACATATTAAGGGGTCGTTTAGTGTGAAGGATAATAAAAAATAATCTTGGGATAAAAATTTAGTGGCACTTAAATGGTTGTTTGGTTGACAAATGTGGAATAACTTATTCCGGGACTAATAAATAGTACCGGGATAAGTTATCCCTCCTTTTGGGTGGTATACTAATCCCGGGATAACTTATCCCGGAATAAAAAGGGTCAATGACAATAATATCCTTCTACACCCTTTTTATAGCTCACTTTGTATATTTACATTATTTTTAATACAATATATAATAATATTCATAATTTTTACTCCTTATTTTTATAACACTTCTTCATATTTTTCTATTAAAAAATTACACTATATAGTATAATTTTTATTGACTAATTCTTATGTTTTTTATATTTTAATTTTTCATAAATATTTTTTTACTTTAGCAAACTTAAAAATGCAAGTTATATTTGTAAATTAATTAAAAAAGGTTTTATTTTAAATGCATACAATATTATTATGAAAATTCACACCTAAAATATTTAAGCTAAATAAGAGGAAAGATTTATTTTTAAAATGAATATTGAATATCTAAAGTTAGCAAAGAAAATACATTAAAAACTAATAAAGTGAAGGGCATTTTTGTAAACAAGCAATATAATCTTAAAACTTATCCAACAAACCAAACACTTAATAAGAAATACTTTAACATAACTTATCCCATCATTACTAATCCCAGCATAATTTATCTCATTATAACTTATCATATCATAACTTATATTTAAACCAAATGACCCGTCATAGTTTAATTTGCATCAGTACAGGATATTAGCAGAGCACTTGCTTTGCTAGTACAAAATGTAGGAGGGGAATACATACTACTACTAGTAATATTAGTTACATTCGACACCTCAGTTGCCGGCTTGTGCTTTATCCTCACAAAAAGAGTTCCGTTCCTATCAGTATCAATCTTACTCTGGACAAAAGATGACGGAACTTGTAGGATAATCTAGTGATGTAGGTTGTATATGTTAGCTCCCTCCTTCGCAAGTGCATCTGTTACACCGTTGGCTTCACGATACGTATGACTAATTGGGTGGGGGGAGGGGGGGTTTCCCAGCTGGCAAAGAAGATTCCTGCAATCAGAGACAATGTTTAAATATTTTGATTTCTCACTAATTATAAGTTGAATGATATTCGCTCCGTCCACATTTATCTTTAGTGGCAGCAGGTGGTATTTAACAGCTAGGTGTAGTCTATGCTCTAGAGCTAGCAACTCGGCTTTGATGTTGTTTGGTTCTATGATGTTGCTTAGGTAGCCTAATACCCAACTCCCTTGGGAGTCTCTAAAGATCGGGCAGGATTCTATGTTAGTATATGAGTATGAGGTTCATTATCATGGATTGTCACGTATATTATACTGAGCATTCCTACTATAGGTGAGTGAATCTGCAAGTTGGAGAGAGGATTTGTTGGATACCTTCAGGGGGTTACAACCTCGCTTGTGGACCAGGTGGTTCACTCCAGAGTAGTACTGACCAAGCTAGTACTGACCAGAGTAGTACAAATTAATGTTGCCATGCAATCACACCTTGAATTACTTTTGGTGATGTCCAAAAACCTTGATAATTGTAAATATATTATTCAATCCATTCTTTTTCTTTGGGTGGAATGGAGAGCAATTTCTTATACTCTTCACTTAGGTTATCCTTTTGTAAACATTTGGGAGGAGAACTTTGAGATATTGTCATGGTTTTGAGGATTGATTGTTCCCCTTTAAGTTTGGGGTTTATATAGGCATAATACATGAATTAGACTCTAAACTTGACTTCAAAGTTTAACTTTGACTTTTAAATTTTATAATGCACAATTAACTTTTATAGTGCACAAGTAGTCACTTTAATTATTCAATAGTTCAACAAAAAAATACTTTAACTTCAACACTTTAACAATTAGGCACAAGTAGGTACTTGTGTACTCTGAAAGTTAAAAGTGTTTTTTATTGAACTGTTGGATAGTTAAAGTGTTTACTCGTACACTATGAAAATTAAAAGGTCAAAATTAAAATTTAAAGTCAAGTCTATGGTCCAATTTATATATTACGTCATTTATATAATAGATACATACGTATACACTTATTATCCACGTGAATATTTAGTCATACTTTACATTTGAGCTCACCCCATCACATTTTTCATGTCATTCTACTAGTAATAATTACTTTTGATTCACTTGTTTGATTTACAAAAAGTGTGCTATCAATGTAAGCTCTCTACTTCACGTTTTTCATGTCTTTCTATAACAAATTTTAATTAACTTCTCTGATTATCTTTTAATCAAAAGTGGTAGTCATTTTGCCATAAAAGTGTGATCTTTAAAAAAAGAAGTTAAAAAGGTATTTAAAAAATGAGTTATGTATGAATACGAATTTAACTTGAAAAAAATATGAAAATTTTGTGAGTACAAAAAGAATTACTTGAAAAAATTTCTCCTTAAAGATGATTTGTAACTCTATGCATATTTATGATTTGTTTTAGACTTTTTAAATTTAATTTTTTCTAAACCCTATATCCAATTAAATGATATCACGATATTAACTCAACTGAAGAGAGTAATGTAGTAGTGATAATTAGTGGCCCTATAGTGTGAAAATGAAAATTGAAAAAACTTTAGGAACAACATATTGCATAGGTTTTTGGGTTGGCTTATTTTTAGTGATTTTTGGCTTTTAAACACTTTTTTAGTTTTGGAAGCATTTGGGTAACACAAAAACTATTTTTAAGCACTTTTTTTATACTTGAAAAGGTGCAAACAAAAGGAAGGATTTTTCAAAAAGAGTAAACACTTGAAACATAATAAGACCAAAAATAGCTATAATTTACTAAAATTGCAATTCATAGCTACATATTATAGGATAGAGACTAGCGAGATTAAGAGAGGGAGCAAAGAGATGAATTATATATGTATATTTGTCAAATTGTATGTGTATATCTCTCAAATAATTGTGCATATGTAACTAATATACCTATGTATTTGTATATCTGGTAAACGAGATTGGAAGAGGGATGAGAGAAGTGAGCGAGATCGAGAGAGGGCAGAGAGTGGAGAGGCGTGAATTGTATATGTATATCTGCCTAATTGAATATGTATATCTGTCAAACAATTGTATATATGCAACTGGTATACATATGTATTTGTATATCTGACAAGAGATTGCAAAGAAGAGATGAGAGAGGAAACAGAGGAGAGAGAAAATAGCAACAAAACCTTAACCATAGTTATAAATTATAATTTTTCAAACTATAATGATATAATGTAAATATATATATATTTTATTATATAGAAAAGCCAATGAGAGGACGACCAATGACAAACTTGTAATTAACCTCATATGCAAGGATAAACAATAATATATTAGATTATTTCATACTAACAAGTAATAAAAAACTATCAAAAAGGATAGTAAGAAAAAAAAGTAGTTCTAAAAACTTCTTTCTATTATACAGAAATATAAAATGAATGATGACTAATTATAAAAATGTATTTGCACATGCTAGCAAAAATCTACCAAGAAAGATAAGAAGATAAATAAATAATTCTAGAAGCATCTTTCAACAAATAGATGAAGAATGAAGAATCAAGAATAATATATCTGTCATTCTATCTTAATTTATTTAAATATTATATATTTTGCATTATGTTTGTCCTCTAAATTCACTCTACATGATTAAATATATAACACAAATTTTATATATTAATTTTTTCTAGAAAGTTTCTTTATTATCATTTTTATTTTATTATATAAAAAGCCATAAATAGGGCAGTCAAGGAAATTTTTATAAAATTAATTAAAAAATAAGCTTAAAGTAATTATTACATTATGCAAAGTATGTATGAGTTTTTTAGAAATATATATATCAATCCAAGTATTAGAAAATTCTAATGGTTGTACAATGATTTTTTTTAAAAAAATTAATAAATTATACATCTTAAGATGTGGTGTCTAATTATTTCTTTAAAAGATTATTTTTATATATTAATTTTTTCTAGAAAGTGTCTTTATTATCATTTTTATTTTATTATATA
Organism: Solanum virginianum; assembly: GCA_000787875.1. Taxonomy (NCBI): domain Eukaryota; kingdom Viridiplantae; phylum Streptophyta; class Magnoliopsida; order Solanales; family Solanaceae; genus Solanum; species Solanum virginianum. Next base: position 82,101 of record DF359065.1, read on the forward strand.
AAAAGCCATAAATAGGACAGTCAAGGAAATTTTTATAAAATTAATTAAAAAATAAGCTTAAAGTAATTATTACATTATGCAAAGTATGTATGAGTTTTTTAGAAATATATATATCAATCCAAGTATTAGAAAATTCTAATGGTTGTACAATGATTTTTTTAAAAAAAATTAATAAATTATACATCTTAAGATGTGGTGTCTAATTATTTCTTTAAAAGATTATGATTTTTTTAAAGTAACTTCAACAATTTAATTGCTCTATTTTGTTATGAGTTAATAGTTAAAAGATCCATTAAACTTTACACACTTTATTAAATGCACATCTAACAATGAGAAAGTCTTAATTATAGCTTAACTCATTTCGTTATTATTTTACTTTCTTTTTTTAATGAATTATTGTGATATCTAATCTGATTAGTCTATTTTGCTATTACTTTAATTTGATTCTAAATATTATTTTTTTCAATTCATTATGTGTACTTGTAACGACCCGTTAAGTCGTCTTGAGATATAGAGTTTCGTAT
>DF359064.1:589-13333 GCA_000787875.1 Solanum virginianum
TATTAGCTCTTCCACCAAGGAGGCTTTAATTGCACCGGTCGAAATAATATAAATTTACCAACGGTTCCATGGACTAACCGGGGCAATTTCACATTAATGTTTCCATACCATTTGATTCAGGGTGCCAATGTTTGCCATTAAGCATTTAACATTGTGGAAGAATAGAGAACAATCTAAAAACTCTGACTTGATTGAAAAGGCTAAAGATGGACGATAGATTCTTGCTTCACAGATATGGCTTCTTTATTTTGTATTTCTATATTCATTCTATAATGGCATTATGTATTTATTGCTGATAAGTTTCAACTAAGAAGAGTGATAAAGTTGCTATTTCTTTTCTAGCCTCTCAATATTGTAGCCTTATAGGATCATAGCGCTCTTAAACAATGTTGTCAAAAGCAAAAAGAGATCTAAGGTCCGTTGAGGTTTTAGCACAAATAAAGCATGGGCTTTCACCATAAAAGGTCCAAAGGAAGAAAAACTACAAATATATATATATACATATATATATATATATATATATATATATATATATATATATATATATGTTTAGTCCAAGACTTATAATTTATGAAGCATGACTGAAAAATACATAAATAAAGAAATTGAAAAATAAAGCAAAATATCAATTCTTTAATATTGTCTATTTAGAAGAGATTTATTGGCAAGGAAAAGTATGTCTTAGAACCTTGATGAGGACATTGAAGCTCACGTTAAGCCAGGCGAAGCGCTCAACATACTTTGAACCTCGTTTCAGGGTTTGAGAGCACTTTTGATAACACTGCTCTCAAAGCAACAACCGCAATATACTTGCAAAAATAAAAGCATAAACAACCAGCAATAGTTTCTCTAAAAAATTTCTTTTACAAGAATTTCAAGTTAAGAGAAGCTAACTTTGAGGATTTTTAAATTATTTTTATTACAATTCCATGTGAATGATTTAGTAATTAGTTTTTTAATATATTATTTGAATTTTACTGATAAGTTTAGTACCATATTTTTCTAGTTTCTAGTTAGAAATTTAAGTTGTAAATGCATGTCTTTGAGTTATTAATAAAATAATTCTCTTTGGCCTCCTTGCATATTTTTTCGTCATTATTATTTTTCAACTTCTTTGCTGAAAATCCAACAAAACTACTATAAGAAACACATAGTAACAACATGGGAAGCCAATCAAAGTTTAATGTGTAAATATAGTATAGAAAATACATCTTACAATTAAATTGTGTTCCTTCTTTCCCCATGTGCAGCTCTCTCTTTCAAAAACTTGTGCATATGTATGAGAAACCTAAAAAAACAGAACTTATTGGAAGATTACAATGGCTCCTAAGTAGAGAGGCCAACGTCGGGAAAATGCAAATCACACCAGGTTTGATCTTTAAGGGGTCATTTGGTGTGAAGGATAACTAAAAATAATCCTGGGATAAAAATTTAGAGGCACTTAAATGGTTGTTTGGTTGGCAAATGTGGGATAACTTATCCTGGGACTAATAAATAGTACCAGGATAAGTTATTCCTCCTTTTGGGTGGTATACTAATCTCGGGATAACTTATCCCGGGATAAAAAGGGTTAATGACAATAATATCCTTTGACATCCTTTTTATACATCACTTTGTTTATTTACATTATTTTTAATACAATATATAATAATTTTCACAACCTTCACTCCTTATTTTTATAATGCTTCTTCATATTTTTCTATTAAAAAATTACACTATATAATATAATTTTTATTGGCTAATTCTTAAATTTTTTATATTTTGATTTTTCATAAATCCTTTTTTACTTTAGCAAACTTAAAAATGCAAAATGTATTTCTAAATTAAATTTAAAAAAAATTATTTTAAGTGCATACAATATTATTATGCAATGCACATGAAACAACCCCAAAAAGTGCCCAAAAATGTGCCTCAAAAGTGCCCGGAATTATAATTCCATACATCTCAAAATTCATGCATGATATCAAAACTCCGACTTCATATTCTTGTTCAAGGGGTCAAAATTAGGGGGAAAAGGGTCTAACCCCGATGTTAAGCAACCGTATCAAAATTTGAAATTCCCAAATGTCAATTTCCAATGAGCAAACCGTGTTGGTTTCGCGATGCGTACAAGTACAATTTTGTGCCAATTTTTTTTAACTTGGTCCAAGACTTTTAAGTCTTGGGCCTAAGTGTTCCCATTCACTAAAATACCTATACTTAACCATTTTTTACCTTCATATCATTTAAAATATTCCCCAATACTTATTCAAACACTAAACCAATATTTTACTCCTAAACTCAAGACTAAAAACCCTTTCCAGATCTCAAGGTTATTCTTCAAGCTTCAAGTCTCCATCTCCAATCTTCATCAAGTTCATCTCTAAAGTTATTGCACACTATGCTGAAGCTCATGAAATTGTGACTATTTTGCTATGTTTTGAGGTGTGAAATCAAGGTCTATTGTATGATTTGATGAAGGGTTTTGATGTAAATTTCTTGAGGGTATTACTAAGTATCTATCAAAGTTTTTCATTGAATTTTTTAGGATGATTTCACTCTTGAATTGCATGGTTTTATACTACCACTACACACCTTCTAAGTGTTTTATAAAATATCTGGTTATAGTTTCTTGAGGAATCGAATGTCAAATGCATATCTTATGAGTTGAATGACTATATAATAATGATATCCCGATGATATGATAAAATGATGATGAAATCAATACATATATATGATGCTCTCTATATAGTGTTGGAATGTGACCATGCCCTACCCGGGGGTTGTGCGCCGGGTAACCTTGTTGGGGGTTTGTACCCATCAACCAATCAGGGTGTCTGTTCTCTGGCACCAAGGGTGGTAGGGTGCGATGATCCACTAACCTTGTTGGGGGTTTATACCCATTAACCTATCGGGGGGTTTGTACTCCGACACCAAGGGTGGTAGGGTGTGACTATCCACCAACCTTGTTGGGGGTTTGTACCTATTAACCTATCGGGGGTTTGTGGTCTGGCACCAAGATTGGTTGGGTGTGATGATCGACCAACCTATTGATGGGGTTTGTACCTCAATCACGGAGGGTGGTAGGGTATGAGGATCCACCAATAGTTAATGGTCTCTTCTTACACATATGTTATGTCCTACGTAAGCGTGTTTCACTTAAGCACTAATTATGCATGTCATATTACTATTATGCTAGCTATTGTCTATTTCTATGTATTTCAACTACGATGCCTATCTCTTGTTGTATTACATCCTACATACTTAGTCTATTCAAATATACTAATGCATACTCTATGCCTACATGATATCACCTTGTAGGAACCAGAGCACAGATTAATCATCTCCCTCCTCCACATGGCTAGTACGACTTCTATCAAGCTTGTTGGTGAGTCCTTCATTCCAAGGATGTTATTATGATCTCTTACTATGCATTCAAACTATCTCTCTTTGACTTATGTATTGACTATAAGGGTGAGCCCGATTGCTTTGTCTTGGCCTCCACTCCTATCTATGTAGTAGAGGTGTTGTTGGACATGCTATATATCTATGCTATTAGCTTTGACTCTATCGACTCTTGTTGTTCATGAACTAGAAGTGATCCCTTAGCCCCGGTTGTCCCAATTTCTTATTTCTTATTTCTTATTCTATTCTATTGCTTTTGCGACCAAGGATATGTAATGACATGCTATGAGGCTTATTTGGGGTTCTTTCGGGTTCTTCATTCACCGATCACGTCTAGGCCCTATGTTTGGGTCATGCCAAAGGTGGTATTAGAGCACTAGGATGTTAGATCCTCGAAGTCCAACATACAGCGTTGATTAGAGTCTTATTCATCGTTGTGTTGTGCACCACCAATATGAGTAAGAGGATATGAGATATTTTAGGAAATGTTTCCCTTCGTAATACTGTAAGTTATGTTATAGAGTTGAAATAAGTTTTCGCCCTAATGATTGTTCTTTGCTACGCTAGATCATGTCTAATACAAGGGGAAGATGAGCCCGTAAGCTCGAGGAGCAACTAGCCAATGGAGAGCTTAGGAATGCTCTTACCTTGTTTGTACAACTGGTGGCTGATCAAGCCCACCAAGAGGACCAAGCACCTCATGCTCCTTCACCAGCCTCTCGGGTGAGAGACTTCATGAGATGAATCCCCTAGAATGTCATAGGTCAAAGATGAGTGAGGATCCCTAAGAGTTCATTGATTAGGTCTACAAACTTTTGTCCATCATGGGTATGAGCTGGAGAATAAAGCAAAGTTGGTGGCCTATCAACTCAAAAGGATAGCACAAATATGGTACAACCAATGAAAAGAAGAAAAGGGAGTCAACTATGTGGTGCTTTGGGAGGAGTTCAAGGTGGCCTTCCTTAATCAATTTTTCCCCCTTGAACTTAGGAAAGCTAAGTTGGTGGAATTTATGAATTTGAGACAAGGGTGTATGAGTATGAAGGAGTATGCTCTCAATTTTACCCAACTCTCTAAGTATGCTCTGTATTTGGTGGTCGACTCAAGATCTAGGATGAACAAATTTGTGCTGGGTGTCTTCGACTTAGTTAGTGAAGAATGCCGGTCGGCCATGTTGATTAGTGACATGGACTTGCCACATTTGATAACCTTTACTAAGTAAATGGAAGGGGATAAATTGAGGAAGAGAAGGGGTCATGAGGCCAAGAGGGCCCATTTTGAGGGTATGTTCCAAAAGGGTGTCCGAATCCACCAAGGCCAAGGGTCCTCTCATGCTTCTAAGGATTTGCCAATAACTTCCCAAGGTCCCAAGAATGAGGTGTGTCCTAGATGCGGTAAGAGGCATAGGGGCCTATGCTTGAGAGATACTAATGCATGCTTTGGTTATGGGGAAGTGAGTCCCAAAAAGGTGGATTGCCCCCGAGATCGCAACAAGGGAAAAGAGGTTCAGCCACAAGGTGCTAATGCGGTCCCATTGGGGAGAGGTGGCCGACAAGAAGTGCCCCAAAGCACAATCGATATTATGCTTTGCATGGGAGGCAAGGGATTGATAAAGTCCCTGATGTTATTACCGATATGTTGAAAATCTTTGACTTTGATGTGTATGCATAGATTGATCCAGGTGCCACTCTTTCTTTTATTACCCCCTTTATTGCCCAAAAGTTCCATGTTGACCCCGTGGTGTTGCATGAGTCATATGAGGTGTCTACTCCTATCGGTGCATCTATTGTTGCTAGGAAAGTTTATAGAAGTTGTCCTATTTGCATTTTACATAAATTTTTCCTTGTCATCCTATTGAGTTAGACATAGTTGATTTTTATATTATTCTTGGGATGGATTGGTTACATGTCTACTATGCTTCTATTGATTGTAGAACCCGTAAGCTTAAATTCCAATTCCCTAATGAGCCCATCCTAGAGTGGAAAAGTCGTAATACACATACTCTATGCCTACATGATATTACCCATAGGTTTAAGTCCCAATTTTCAAATGAACGCATCCTTGAGTGGGAAAGTCAAGATGCGGTGGTCAAGGGTAGATTAATCTCTTACATTAAAGCCCGTAAGTTGATCTCTAAGGGGTGTCTTTACCATCTTATAAGGGTTAGGCATGTGGAGTCTATTGTCCTTCATATAGAGTCGGTTCCAGTTGTAAATGAGTTTCTTGATGTCTTTCCAGATGACCTTCCCAGTGTCCCTCCTGAAAGGGAAATAGATTTTTGTATAAACCTCCTCTCTAATATTTAATCCATTTATATTCCCTCTTACCGCATGGCCCCGGTAGAGTTGAAGGAATTGAGGGAGCAATTGATGGACTTGTTGAAGAAAGGATTTATTAGGTCTAGCCAATCACCTTGGGGTACTCCGGTATTGTTTGTGAAAAAGAAGGATGGGTCCCTTAGGATGTATATTGACTACCGGTAACTTAATAGGGTCACCATCAAGAATAGGTATCCTCTTTCAAGGATTGATGATTTGTTTGACCAATTGTAAGAGGCTAGCCATTTCTCTAAGAATGATCTTCAGTCTGGGTATAATCAGGTGAAAGTGAGGGAGCATGATATTTCCAAGACGGCCTTCCGAACTAGGTATGGGCACTATAAGTTTGTGGTGATGTCTTTTGGGTTGACCAATGCACCGGCCATCTTTATAGACCTAATGAATAGGGTCTTTAAACCCTACCTCAATTCCTTTGTTGTGGTCTTCATTGATGATATTTTGATCTATTCCCATGGTGAGGAGGAGCATAGGCTCATTTGAGGGTTGTGTTGTAAAGATTGAGGGAGGAGAAACTATATGCAAAGTATGAAAAGTGTAAATTTTGGTTGAGGGGGTTGCCTTCCTTGGATATGTGGTGTCGGGGGATAGTATTAAAGTGGATCTAAAAAGACTGATGTGATTAGAAATTTCCCTAGACCATTGACCCCGTCGAATATTAGGAGTTTCTTGGGCTTACCGGGCTATTATCAGAGGTTTGTGAATGTGTTCTCTTCTATTTCTTCTCCTATGACAAAATTGACGCAAAAGAAGGCTAAGTTTGTGTGGTCTGATGAATGTGACAAGATTTTCCACAAGGAGATGGCTAGAACTTCTTAAAGACTATAATATAAGTATGCATAATCATTCGAGTAAGGCAAATATGGTTACAGATGCCTTGCGTAGGGTGTCCATGGGTAGCTTAGCTCATGTTTATGGTAGTGAGAAGGAGATGGCTAGGGAAGTGCATAGATTGGCTAGATTGAGAGTTAGGTTGGATGAGGTTGGTAATGGTGGTATGGTTGCTGTTGATGGTTCTAAGTCTTCTTTGGTTGATGAGGTGGTAGCAAAACAAGATCTTGATCCCTCCTTGTTAAAATTGAAGGCCTTAGTGAAAGAGAGCAAGGTGGAGGTTTTCTCCCAAGGGGGAGATGGTGTCGTTAGGTACCAAGGTAGGTTGTGTGTATCGGTGTTAATGGTTTGATAGAAAGGATCCTTGATGAGGCTCATAAATCTTATTATTCTATCCACCCCGGTTCCACCAAAATGTATAAAGACTTGAGAGAGGTGTATTGGTGGGGAGGCATGAAAAGGGACATCGCCAAATTCATTTTCAATTTTCATACTTATCAAGAAGTCAAGGCCAAGCAACAAAGGTCGGGTGGCCTAACCTAGGACATTGAGATTCCTACTTGGAAGTGGGAGGGGATTAATATGGATTTTGTGGTTGGGTTTCCCAAGACTAGAAAGGGTTTTGATTCCATTTGGGTAGTGGTTGATAGGATGACAAAATCGACTTACTTTTTTCCGGTTAATACCACATTTGGGGCTGAAGATTATGCAAAGTTGTACATTCATAACTTGGTAAGGTTGCATGGGATTCCTTTGTCCATCATATCATATCATGGGGCACAATTTACTTCACATTTTTGGAGATCCTTTCAAGGGGGTCTTGGTACTAGGGTTTAGCTTTCTATGGCCCTCCACCCTCATATGGATGGCCAAGCCTAGAGTACCATCCAAACCCTTGAGGATATGCTTACGGGATGTGTGTTGGAGCTTAAAGGTAGTTGGGATGATCATCTTCCGCTAATTGAGTTTACATACAACAATAACTATCATTCTAGTATCGATATGGCTCCATTTAAGGGTCTCAATAGGAGACGTTATAGATCACTAGTTGGTTGGTTTAAGGTTGGTGAGGTAGCTTTATTGGGACTAGATCTGATTATGGAGGCTCTTGAGAAGGTTAGAATGATTAGGAAAAGGTTAAAGATGTCCCAAAGTCGCCAAAAGTCCTATGCCGGTCTGAGGAGAAGGGATCTTGAATTCCAAGTTGGTGATTGGGTTTATTTGAAGGTGTCACCCATGAAGGTTGTGGTTCATTTTGGTAACAAAGGCAAGTTGAGTCCATGATATGTTGGTCCTTATGAGGTCATGAGGAGGGTTGGCAAGGTAGCTTATGAGGATATGCAAAAGTGATATCCATACCTTTTCCACTCCACTCAAGCCTAAGATATTGATCGAAGTCCCTCATCTGATCTCAATTCTTAAGTTCAGCCCCATGTCATTTCGTACATTCATGTTTAAATTGACAAGTTCATGACGATTTTACATTTATAATGAAATTTTTAAGATGATGTTAACGCGCATTGTTGCATCTCTATGTGGGCTGAAATTGTCATGTTTATGCATCTCATATACATCTCTTTGACATTAGGGGATGAATGTTCCCAAGGGGGAGATATTAAAACGACCCCAAAAAGTGCCCGAAAATGTGCCTTGAAAGTGTCCGAAATTGTAATTTCCATATATCTCAAAATTCGTGTGTGGTATTAAAAATCTAACTTCATTTTCTTGTTCTAGGGGTCAAAATTAGGGGGAGAAGGGTCTAACCCCAATATTAGAGCAACCGTATCAAAATTCAAAATTCCCAAATGTCAATTTCCAGTGAGCAAACCATGTTACTTCCGCAACGCGCACAGGTACAATTTTGTGCCTATTTTTTAAACTTTGTCCAAGACTTTTATATTTTGGGCCTAAGTGTTCCCATTCAGTAAAATACCTATACCTAACCATTTTTACCCTCATATCATTCAAAACATTTCCCTAATACTCATTCAAACACTTTCCGAATCTCGAGGTTCTTCTTCAAATTTCAAGTCTCCATATCCAATCTTCATCAAGTTCATCTCCATAGCTAAGGTATATGGGTTACTTTCATGGGTTTCTTTCACCTATGATACCCAAGCTTTTTTTACTCTAATTTGCATGATTTAAAGTTGATTTACAATTGGGTCTATTTTATTATGAAAATCACCACACACTATGTTGAAGCTCATGAAATTGCAACTGCCTTGCTATGTTTTGAGGTATGAAACCAAGGTCTATTGTAAGATTTGATAAAGGGTTTTGATTTAAATTGCTTGAACGTGTTACTAAGTATCTATCGAAGGTTTTATATTAAATTTTCTAGCATGATTTCACTCTTGAATAGCATGGTTTTACACTAGCACTACACACCCTCTAAGTATTTGATTAAATGTCCGGTTGTGGTTTCTTGAGGAATCGAATGTCCAATGCATGTCTTATGAGTTGAATGACTATATGATGATGATATGATAATTATATGGTGATTATATGATGATGAAATGAATGCATGTATAAGATGCTCTCTATATAGTGTTGGAATGTGACCATGCGCTACCTGGGGGTTGAGCGTCGGGTAACCTTGTTGGGGGTTTGTACCCCTCAACCTGTCGAGAGGTTTGTACTCTGGCACCAAGGGTAGTAGGGTGCGACGATCCACCAACCTTGTTGGGGATTTGTACCCTCAACCTATCGGGGGTTTGTACTCCGACACCAAGGGTGGTACGGTGCGATAATCGACCAACCTATTGACAGGATTTGTACCTCAATCACCAAGAGTGGTAGGGTATGATGATCCACCAATATTTAATGGTCTCTCCTTACACATATGTTATGTCCTACGTAAGCGTGTTTCACTTAAGAACTAATCATACATGTCATATTACTATTATTCTAGCTATTTTCTATTTCTATTTATTTTTACTATGATGCCTATCTCTTATTGCATTGCATCCTACATACTTAGTACATTGAAATGTATTAACGCATACTCTATACCTACATGATGTCCCCATGTAGGAACTGGAGCACCGCTTGATCATTCCCATCCTCCACATTGTTAGTATGACTTTTATCAAGGGAGTCCTCCATTCTATGGACGTTACTTATGATCTCTTGCTATGCATTAAGATTATCTCTCTTTGACTTATGTATAACTATGAGGGCAAGCCCAGTTGCTTTGTCTTAGCCCTCGCTCTTATCTATGTAATAGAGGTATTGTTGGACATGCTATGTATCTATGCTATTACCTTTGACTGTATTGACTCTTGTTGTTAATGATATGGAAGTGATCCCTTAGCCCCGGTTGCCCCAATTTATTATTTCTTGTTGTATTCTATTGTTTTCGCGACCAAGGATGTGTAATGATATGCTACGAGGCTTTTTTGGGGTCCCTTCGGGTTCCCCATTTGCCTGTCACGTCTAGGCCCTAGTCTTGCATCGTGACAACACACCTAAAAATATTTAAGCTAAATAAGATAAAAGATTTATTTTAAAAATGAATATTGAATAACTAAAGTTAGCAAAAAAATACATTAAAAACTAATAAAGTGAAGGATATTTTTATAAACAAACAATATATTCTTAAAATTTATCCAACAACCAAAACACTAAATAAGAGATAACCTCAACATAACTTAATCCATCATTACTAATCCCAACATAATTTATCTCATCATAATTTATCCCATCATAACTTATATTCAAACAAAACAACCCCTAAAGTTCTAACAAAACAAGGTTCGAAGATCAGCAATTGGAGAAAACGGAAGACTGAAACACATATCACTAGAAGATGTCGATGGGAAAAAGACAAATCACCCAAAATTTTAAATTATATTTACACTATCTATTTAAAAAAAGCCATTCTGAAATGACCCCAAAAAGTGCCCGAAAACGTGCCTCGGAATGCCCTAAATTAAATTTCACATATCTCAAAATACATTAGTTATTTCAAAAATCCAACTTCATATTCTTATTTAGGGGGTAAAAATTAGGTGAAAAAGGGTCTAATCCCGATTTAAGAGCGAAAGATAAACCATGTTACTTCCGACTTCATATTCTTTTTCAGGGGGTCAAAATTAGGTGAAAAAAGGTCTAATCCCGATTTAAGAGCGAAAGATTAGCAATTATGAAATCCCATGGTGCAATTTCCAGTGAGATTTTCACATCGCCCCCGCGACGCACCTCTGTTCATTTTGGGGACTATTGTTTTTAGTTTTCAAATGTGTTTTTACCTATACTTACCAAATATTCACCCTCATGTCATCCTAAATATTCCCTAATACTCACTCAAACACTTAGTCATATTTTTACTCCCTAAACTCAAGTCCCAAACCTTCATCCTAAGCTAAGGTTTTCCTCCTAGGTTCTTCTTCAAGCTTCAAGTATCCATCTCCAATCTTCACCAAGTTCATCATATGTAAAGTTGTGATTGTTTATCCATGTTTTGAGCTATAAATCTTTGATCTATTATAAGATTTGAGAAGGGGTTTTGATGTATAGTGCTTGAGGGTATTGCAAGGTATTGATTGATGGTTTTACAATAGATTTTCTTGCATGATTGATGATGAAATAAGCTTATGTATATGATAAATTCTATATAAAGTGTTGCATTAGACCATGCCCAATCCGGGGGGACTAAGAACCCGGATAGCCTAGATGGGGTTGGTACTCATCAACCTAGGGAAGGGTTTGTACTTCTCCATCGACTGATGGGGCAGCATCATCACTATCCTAGATAGTGATTTGTACTCATCAACCTAAGGAAGGGTTTGTACTTCTCCATCGACTGATGGGGCAGCATCATCACTATCCTAGATAGTGATTTGTACTCATCAACCTAGGTAAGGGTTTATACTTCTCCACCTAGTGATGGGGCGACTTCATCACTAACCTATATGGGGGTTTGTACTCATCAACCTAAGGAAGGGTTTGTACTTCTCCACCATGGTGATGGGGTGACATTATCACCAACCTAGTGTGGGGTTAGTACTCCACCATCTACTTGATTGGGCAGCATCATCACTACCCTACCAAAGGGTTGTACTTTGGAAATCTAGCTTCATCTCTTCTTACATATGATAACTTAAGCATGTTTTACCTTAGCGCTGATCATACATGTCATATTGTTATATGATGTCTATTGCCTATTGTTATGCAGTTTATTATGATGCTTATTTCTTATTTGCATTGCATCCTACATATATAGTACATTCAAATGTATTAACGCATACTCTATGACTACATGATGTTACCATGTAGGAACCGGTGCCCAAGTTGATCATTCTCCTCCCCCACGTGGCTAGTTCGGCACTACTCAAGCTAGTTGGTGAATCCTTCATTTCAAGGACCTTAGTCTATATTGGTCCAATTATGTATTGAGATATCCTTCTTTATTGTCTATTTTGACTATGAGGGTGAGCCCGGTTACTTTATCTTGGGCCCCACTCTTATCTATGTATTAGAGGTGCTTGTTGGACATGTTATATATCTATTATATAAGCCTTGATTCTATTGCTCTTGATGTCTATGATATGAGCTTGTCTCTTATCTCTTGATTATGATGATATGGAAGTATTTCCCCTTAGCCTCGATTTCCCACTTTTATCTCTTGATGCTTGATTTATTGCTTCTGTGACCAAGGATATATAATGTTGTTCTAAGAGGCTTGCTTAGGGTCCTTTCGGGTTCCTCTTGCATCATGTCATGTCTAGACCCTAGGCTTGGGTCATGAGAAACTTGGTATCAGAGCACTAGGTTGATAGATCTTTGGAGTCCAACACAGCGCATCGATTAGAGTCTTATTCATAGTTGTGAAGCGTGCCATGACTGTGAATAGGAGGCTGTGAGACGTTTTAGGAAATATTTTCCTTCTTTATATTCTAAGTCGTGATATAGAGTTGTGGTAGTTTTTCCCCTAATAATTGTTCTTTGCTACGCTAGATCATGTCAAACACTCGAGGAATAAGGGCCCAAACTTCCAAGGAGCAACCTAACAATGGTGAGCTCCAGGATACTCTCACTATGCTTGCCCAAGTTATAGCCAACCAAGTCAATCAAGGGGCCCAAGACCCTCATGTACTACCTCGGGAGCTAGGGTGAGGGACTTTATGAGGATGAATCTTTCGGTGTTTTATGGGTCAAAGGTGGATGAAGATCCACAAGAGTTCATTGA
>DF359064.1:16833-35230 GCA_000787875.1 Solanum virginianum
GGTTGGCAAGGTAGCTTATGAGTTGAAGTTGCCTAGTGAAATGAATTTGGTTCATCCAGGGTCTTATGTCTCTATGTTGAGGATATGTGTTGGTGATCCTAATGCTTTTGTGCCTCTTGATGTTATAGGTATTGTTAAGGATAACTTGAATTATGAGGAGGTTCTAGTTCAGATCCTAGATAGTCAAGTAAAGAGATTGAGGAACAAGGAGGTGGCATCCGTTATGGTCCTTTGGAGGAACCAACAAATTGAAAGTGCTACTTAGGAGTTCGAAGCGGACATGCAAAAGCAGTACCCTTATCTTTTCCTCTCCACTCAAGCCTAAGGTACCAATTCTAAGTCCCCTGTGTGATTCAAGTCTTATGTTTCCACCCTATGTCATTCAAATGTATTCATGTTTACGTTGGCAAGTTTATGATGATTTTACACTTATGTTGAGATTTTGACAATGGTGTTTTAAATGTGATATTGTATTCTTGTTGGGGCTGATTTATTTATGATCACTCTTGCTTGTACGTGTCTTTTACATTTGGGGATGAATGTTCCCAAGGGGGAGATATAGAAACGACCCCAAAAAGTACCCGAAAATGTGCCCTGAAATGCCTGGAATTTTAAATTCCATATATCTCAAAATCCATTAATTATTTCAAAGTCATGAATGTGCCTCGGAATGCCCAAAATTTTAATTTCCATAGATCTCAAAATTCATTTGTTATTTCAAAAATCCGACTTCATATTCTTTTTCAGGGGGTCAAAATTAGGTGAAAAAAGGTCTAAACCCAATTTAAGAGCGAAAGATTAGCAATTATGAAATCCCATGGTGCAATTTCGGGTGAGGTTTTTGCGTAGCCTACGCGATGAGCCTCTGTTCATTTTGAGGACTATTTTTTTTAGTTCAGTCCAAGACTTCTAAGTCTTGAGCCCAAGTATTCCCAAATGTGTTTTTACCTACACTTAGCCAAAATTCACCCTCATATCATCCTAAATATTCCCCAATACTCACTCAAACACTTAGTCATATTTGCATCCCCCAAACTCAAGTCCAAAACTGTCATCCTAACCTAAGGATTTCCTTCAAGGTTCTTCTTTAAGCATCAAGTCTCCATCTCCAATCTTCACCAAGTTCATCTCCAAAGCTATGCTATGTGAGTTTCTTTCATGGGTTCCTTTCACCCATGATACCCAGGCCTCCTTATACTCAAATTACATGATTTAAAGTTCATTTACAAATGGGTCTTGCATATTATGAAATTCACTACACACTACGTTAAAGATATGTAAAGTTGTGACTGTTTTGCCATGTTTTGAGCTATAAATCTTAGCTCTATTGTAAGATTCGAGAAGGGGTTTTGATGTATATTACTTAAGGGTATTGCAATATGTATATGATAAATTCTATATAAAGTGTTACATTAGACCATGCCCAATCCGGGGGCACTAAGAACCAGGATAACCTAGGTGATGATGAAATGAGGTTATGTATATGATATACTCTATGTAAAGTGTTATATTACACCATGCCCAATCCGGGGGGACTAAGAACCCAGATAACCTAGGTAGGGGTATGTACTCATCAACCTAAGGAAGGGTTTGTACTTCTCCACCTAGTGATGGGGCAGCATCACCACTAACCTAGATGGGGGTTTCTACTCGTTAACCTAGATATGGGTTTGTACTTCTCCACCTAGTGATGGAGTAGCAGCATCACTAACCAAGATAGGAGTTTCTACTCATTAACCTAGGGAAGAGTTTGTACTTCTCCACCATGGTGATGGGGCAGCATTATCACCAACCTAGTGAGGGGTTAGTACTTCACCACCTAGGTGATGGGGTAGCATCATCACTAACCTACCAAAGGATTGTACTTTGGAAATCTAGCTTCGTCTCTTCTACACATATGATATCCTATATGAGCATGAGTTACTTAAGCATGTTTTACCTTAGCATTGATCATACATGTCATATTGTTATATGATATCTATTGCCTATTACTATGCACTTTGATTATGATGCTTAATTATTATTTGCATTGCATCCTACATACTTAGTACATTCAAATGTACTAACACACACTCTATATCTACATGATGTCATCATGTAGGAACCGGTGCCCAAGTTGATCATCCTCCTGCCCCACGTGGCTAGTTCGGTGCTACTTAAGCTAGTTGGTGAGTCATCCATTTCGGGAACCTTAGCCTATGTTGCTCCTATTATGTATTGAGATATTTTTCTTTATTTTCTATTTTTGACTATGAGGGTAAGCCCGATTACTTTGTTTTGGCCCCCGCTCTTATCTATGTATTAGAGGTATTTGTTGGACATGCTATGTATCTATGATATGAGCCTTGATTCTATTGTTCTTCATGTCTATGATATGAGTTTGTCTCTTGATTATGATGATATGGAAGTGTTTCCCCTTAGACCCAATTTCACTACTTTTATCTCTTGATGCTTGATTTATTCTTCCACGACCAAGGATGTGTAATGATGCCCCAAGAGGCTTGCTTGGGGTTCCTTTGGGTTCCCCTTGCAACATGTCACGTCTAGGCCCTAGGTTTGGGTCATAAAAAACTCATAGGATAGTTCTAATTCCAGCATGAGTAGAAAATGGAAAATGAAAATACGGATTTTAATGTATAATAGTAGAGACGCAATATATGGGCAAGAAGAAGACATTGTAGTAGAGATCGAAGCTCAACAATGGCAATAGTGGCACAAGAATTGTTCTATTATAGCCTAAAAATCCAACTACTATTACAATCTCTAAAAACTCTACCAATGCCATAAGTATTTACAACCTAATGAACCGATCCATCCATAGTTAAGCATTATGGAAAGGGATGCAAGAGGAATGGAGGATACCATTTAACATAAGATAGATGTCAATGAATAAGTGGAGGCCAATGTGATGCTAGGTAGAAGAATTCAGTGAGCAGTTGATAGCATTATTTTGATTGTCAAAGACATTCGTGTTACAAGTGCACCAAAAGCCACTACATTATTATATAGTTTATAGACTCGGACAATGTTGAACCCTATGGAAAGCCAATGACATAGTTTTGATGGTTATTGATCGGCATTGATGCACTCAACAAGGAGATATTCATTGAAGGGTCTACTGGTGATGTCACTGGAGGAAACACTAGCGCAGACAGTGGAGAAGCCATGAATATTGGATATTGAAAATTAATGTAGTTGAAATATGAATCATCAAATAAGTCATTAATTATTATTATTCTAGTCTATCAACTAAGACAATGCTGAAATCTGTGGAAAGTCAATGAAGTAGTTCTGATAGTTATTCAATAGCATTGATACACCAATTAGGGAGAATTCATTGATGGGTTCATTTGTGGTGCCATAAAAGGATATGTCGGAATGGACATTAGAGAATTCATTTTTGTAGGAGGGCTGTTACATGAGCCCTTGTAAGACCTATTTATTGAGGTATTGAAGAATAACAACAGCAAACCTAGTGAAATTTAATAAAATAGGGTGAGGGAGGATAGAGTGTATGTGGTCCTTACAACTACTACTCCGAGGTAGAGCAGTTATTTCCAAACGACACTCAACTCAAGCAAATCAAAGTAGTAACTAAAAGAAAAAATGATAGAAAGGAGAAACATGACAATTAATAGCAAAACAATGCACTGAACCTTAACAAATGCAACAAGTTGTGATCACTTAAACACAATAAACCAAAGATGATATCAAATACCAAAACACACCGACAACATGAAAAGGCTAATAATATGACTAACATGGTGCTCTATACTACCACCAAGTCAAATAAAATTGTGAAACCATTAGAGAGAACATTTGTGAAGAAAAAAGAGGAACCTTTTGAAAGGAGTCCTCAAATGCACCGCCAGATGAAATAATTGTTCGGGCCATTTGATAGGAATAAATGAAAAAACTATTGATGGAGCCATTATAAGGAGCCAATCTAAGGCAAATCAATAATCAACATAGTCATTTGATCCCTATCCAAGCAAACACATTTCTCCTCCTCTTTAGCCATGACTAGAAAGAAAGTGAAGCTTGCTTTCATTGAAAGTAAAACTGCAAGGAAGTCTCACACAAGAGACGACAGAAAGAATTCTTGAAAAAAGCTCCTGAACTTGGCACATTTTGTTGTACTGAAAAAAGGCAACAGTCATTTATAGTCCTTACCTAAATGAACCTATTGTAGTAACCAAATCATGAGGTTTCAAATTAAATATTTTTACAAAGTTTAGGGATCTTCAAATGTTGGTTCAATCAAAGAATATAGTGACATAAGAAGAGTCTTCCATGACAAAGATTGGAAACATGAGAAAAATAGTTAATCAAAATGATGTTGGGCTGAAAACGGAGTTATTAAGGTGGATAGCAGGCCAAATTTGCAAGGAACTTATTGAGCCGATATTGGTTACGGATCATGGCAAGCATGTTTGAAGGACCATCTCTCATTTAGGGTAAAGTTTTGGTAGTCTATTATCCGGATGCGCATCAGGCCCACATTCATAGATAATGTGATCACATTAGAGAGGGTCGTGTTATTGGCGAGCATCTTGGCAGGGTATGAAATTGATTGGGCCTGAGTATTGGCAGAACAGATCCACAAGTCAGTAGTTCAGACTCATCAAGCCTCACCATTCCCCATTTTGATTCATAGATTGTGCAAGGAAGTGGGTGTGATGGTGTCTCTGCACTTGGACTCTCATGTAGAGGCTTTGCACACAATGGACCCCAGCCTAATCAAGGCGGATGAAAACCCGATTGCCGTACAAAGAGCTATCCCACCTCATATACCAGAGCCATTCCCGGTAGAGCCCCAGATGCCAGGTTTACCTCCAGCTACTACCGGTACTACTCCACTACAGAGCCCACATCTATAGCTGCGATGGAGTCGACACCTTCATCCAGCACTCTAGCACTAGCAGCTCCTTCTTTATAAGTCGACCCTCTTTTCTCTACTATTGCATTTAATACTTTATTGTGCAAGAGCCATTCCCGGTAGAGCCCCAGATGCCAGGTTTACCTCCAGCTACTACCGGTACTACTCTGGCCACTACAGAGCCCACATCTATAGCTGCGATGGAGTCGACACCTTCATTCAGCACTCTAGCACTAGCAGCTCCTTCTTTATAAGTCGACCCTCTTTTCTCTACTATTACATTTCATACTTTATTGTGCAGGGTTATTGTAGTAGAGGAGAGGCTATGTGAGCTATTAGTGCGGGTCTAGCCATTGATTAATCAGACTATTCGGGATTTTGAGGAGAGAATGAAGGCATATGCTTGAGATTTGGTCGATGATAGATTTCGAGCAGTTAATATACGGGTCAATGCGTTCGAGGCTAGTGTCCAAAAGAGGCTTGAGGGTGCTAGGCCTATCGATATGAGTGCAGTTACTGAGGAGTATGCCAAATTCAAGGTCAACTTATTACAGATGTTGGCAGCCCCTATTATAGCCCTGGAGGGAGCACCAGTGGGAGATGAGGTATTTGATTTGCTCGCCGACCATCCGAACATAAGAGGGAAAAGGGCTCTAGAGCACGATGATCCAGAGCCAGCCCCAAAGAAGCAGAGACAGGAGGAGGATCCCATACCTGAGGAGGTGGTGCAGGAGTCACTTTTATTAGTGGCTATATATATATATAGAGAGAGAGAGAGCACAACACACCCCTCTTGGAGAGGGTACTTTCGGCACTGCAGCAAAGGAGAAGAGACAGTCCCAAGACTCCGCTGATCAGACCAAGGCTGCTGTATGAGCCCCAAGATGTTTGAGTTCTTTTGACCCCAGTTTTAATCTTGACATTTTCGATACTTCGTTCTCTTTTTAGACAATCTTGTTTTTATGTGGTTTTTGGTTGTGTTTTAATTATGTCTATGTTGGATGTTATTTTTACTTTTACTTTGGATGTTTTTTTGTAATTTTGAATGAATGTATGCATTTATATCTATATTATAATGTTTTGTTCTTGTTTTGCCTTTACTTTGAGGACAAAGTATCATCTGTTGGTGGGGTAGTGGAAGTTATAGATTAAGGTGAAGTCTGAGTAGCCTCAAGTCCATAACTTCCCCTATTTTTGATCCCAAGGTTTCTTACCATGTTTCTTTTTCCTTGTG
Organism: Solanum virginianum; assembly: GCA_000787875.1. Classification (NCBI taxonomy): domain Eukaryota; kingdom Viridiplantae; phylum Streptophyta; class Magnoliopsida; order Solanales; family Solanaceae; genus Solanum; species Solanum virginianum. The sequence continues at coordinate 22,947 of DF359064.1, forward strand.
GATGTTTATTTTTCTGTTGAACCGGTATGTTTTAGGAAGTTTAGATAATTTGTAAATGCAAGTTATGTTATCTTATGGCATATATATAGTTCTTAAATTTTCTTTAAACTTTTGATGCAAAATTGGGTACCCTCAAAAAACTATCTTTTCTGTATTGTTATCTTATGGCATATATATAGTTCTTAAATTTTCTTTAAACTTTTGATGCAAAATTGGGTACCCTCAAAAGTTTTGTTGTTGTGAGTATTGGTGCATTCATACATTTTTTAGTATCTGGCAATGTTTGTTCTAATATTGTTAAGGTAAGCTAAGACTGAAAGCATGACTTGTAAGTCTATATTGATTGTGGATGTAATTGCCATGTGTGCTGTTAGCTTATTTTGCTGCATTCATGCATTTCGTATGGACCCAGAACTTGCCTTGTTACTTTAAAAGTTGGATTGGTGATATGGTGGATATGGAAAGGATCTTAGGCCTTTATTCTTTGAGTGAAACTACTTTTAGCCAAAAATAACCCACAATTTAAGTGAGAGAATCCCTTTTTCCAAATTTTGAGCTTATCATGTACTCATTCTTTCTTGATGCCTTCCTAGCTTAACCTTGTTCGATGAAATACCTTGATATTCGCCCTTCTCTATCCTTGAACATGTGAACTTTGATTGAGGCCAAAGGCTTAAGTTGAGGGTGGCTGTAGTTGGTGGCCCTAGTGTGAGGCATAGATATTGTGAACTTCACCTGAGGCTAAAAGCGTAAGTTGAGGGTGACCCTTATTGTGGTAAAGTAATAATAATAAGGTGGTTAATTGGGAAATCAGGAAAGAAGTGAAAAAGAAGAAGAAAAGTGCTTGTAATTGAGAAAAAGGTAGCAAAAGTGAGTTTGAAATAAAGGCACAGCTGAAAAAAGAGAAAGAAAACACTCGAGAAAAGTTCAATGCAAGAAAACAAGGGTGGAATAATGAAAAATTTGTTGGATTATGGAAGCAAAAAGAGTTGGTAAACATGATTCAAGAATAACTTTTAGTCACTACTTTCCTAAAATACCACACCAAAGCACCTTGAGCCTATGTTATAAGCCAATAAGTCCTAGAGTAATCCAACTTCACTCTATCACCAAGCCAAAATATGAGTATAGAGGCAAGCCTTTGGTGTTAGTTAGTATGCATTAAATTTCAATTGTGAGAGTGAGAATGCTTCCTCAGTCCTTGATTTCTGAATGTTCTTGATTGAGTAGAAGGGACTTCTTTTTAGTGAGGGCATTTGCACTACTTGAGTAGCATATGACTATGCCAGTGATTGTGGAAGGTTGATGGGCCTTAGCTTATCAAAATTGAATTGTCAGGTATCTCATAATGTTCTTGTTTGCTCAATAACTTTGCAACTCTATTTTGAAAGTAGTAGTTGGGTACTTGAACCAAATTAGGTATTGTATATGCCATTGATATAGCTGCTATGTATTTCTCTTTATCTGCATAGATTAAGTCATTGCTTGAGTACAAACAACAATTCTAAGTTTATGTGTTGATGTGCTATCAAATTACAACATATTTGGTGTCTAAAATAAGGGATTTTGTGAGTTATTAAAGCAACTTTTTAGCATTTTGATGTTTTTTTGTTAATCTTGCAGAAAAGTTAGGTTAGTATGATTTTGATGAAAATTTGCAGATTTTGCTGAAGCATAGGCCATACGAGCTCACCTATGAGTCATAGTTCATACTAGGAGTCATAGGGTGGTGCCGTAACAAGAATCAGAGACCAAAAGTTCAAAAATCTGCTAAGTGAAGGTCACTCCTACGACCCAGCCTATGAGTATTAAGATACACTATGACTCGTACAGGTGGACTCGTAGCAAGAATCAAAGAACCAAAATGTTGGATAAAAAACTGAAGACCAAGACTATGAGACTAACATATGAGTCGTAGCTCAAGCAACGACTTGAATCTGTAGGTAGTATAAGTTCAGTCCAAGATGCCAAGATCCTGATACGAGACCCCGACTACGATTCATAGGCCATCGTATAAGTCATAACTGCAAAATTTATTAGATGCCAACTATCTTTTCTGTATAATTTTTAGGGTTATTTTGTACATACTATAAATAGTTTAAGTGTGACGAATAAGAAAAGGGAAGTAGATGACAGGATTTGGTTGATATGTTCCTATCTAATCGACCAAACATGACCAAAGGGAGGTTGACCGGGACAATAGGTAACAGTTAGTTGGCACACCATGGTAGCTGACTAAGCACCATAGTGAAATTTAACCTTCATCTTAACAAAAGGGCTGGAAGAACCTAAGTTACTGTCCTACATGCGATTAAGCAACTATAGTTATGTTATCTAGGGTATTTGAGTTAATGAGCCATAGGGAGCACAATTCCCAAGTTATCGCCAAATTTGAGTGTTTTCTCGCACTTTAGTTAGTGTTTGTTTTATCTTTAATTTTGAATCACATGAACCCCCCTTCCCTATTTAGAGATTGTAGTTATAGATACTAGAAATGATTAGTGGTGAATTCTTATAGTCAAGTGTTATATTCCCTGTGGATTCGACCGTAGCCTCTATTAGGTTAGTTTCTGATAGTGATCGCTTTCTTATTGGAGGGTGACCATCAATTATGTGGTTCTATAAGAAGAGTTCAAGGTGGCCTTTTTTAATCGATTCTTTCCTCTTGAACTTAGGGAAGCCAAATTAGTAGAATTCATAAATTTGAGACAAGGGTTAATGAGTGTGAGGGAGTATGCCCTCATGTTCAACCAACTCTCTAAGTATGCTCCTCACTTGGTTGTCAACCTAAGGGCTAGGATGAACAAGTTCGTGATTGGTGTCTCCAACTTGGTGAATAAAGAATGCTGGTCTGCTATGTTGATTAGAGATATGGATTTATCTTGCTTGATGACTTATGTTGAGCAAATAGAGGGGGAGAAGTTGAGAAAAAGAAACTGTAATGAGGCCAAGAAGGCTCGATTGGATAGTGGCTCCCAAGAATCTAGGATTGAATGATGCTCCAAGCAAGAGAGTTGTTAAGAATGGGGCACCCAACCCAAGGCCCCAAGAAGATGATGGGGTGACTCATCCTAGATGCCCAAAATGTGGAAGGAAACATGGTGGTATATGTTAGAGGAACACAAGTGCATGATTTGGGTGTGGTGAAATGGGCCACAAAATCCTGGAATTCCCACATGCTTAAAACAAGGGTAAAGATAGTTATGTTGATCAAGGGGATGCTCCAAGATGTAATAGGTTCTATGCTCTTCAAAGAGGGCAAAGAAGGGATGAGATGCCTGATGATGCTACCGGTAAGTTAGAGATTTTCCTTGATTCTTATTGTGCATGCTTTGATGGTTCTGGGAATTGGTATTTCTTTCATTATTCCTTTGTGCTAGTAAGATTTGATTATATGGGTCTATTGGTGCTAGAATGGCTTATAAGGGTTATTCCATGTTCTTATTGCATAATGTCTTATCTCGTGATCTTGGTTGAATTTGGTTGATGGATTGGTGGTCCTGAGGTGGTTTGGCTATATGCATATCATGCTTCCGATGAGTGTAGGGCCTGTAAGGTTGTAATATGAAGGTTAAGGATGGTCGATCTATTTGGTCAACTATGATGGGTTAGTCACTTCTCTAAGATTGATCTTTGGTTCAGGTTTTGTCCCCAAGTGAGGATGAGGGTAGGTGATGTCCCTAGTTGTCCTTTTGGGCTTGGAGTGAATTTTTGGGTATTGATGGAGTTGTTTGGTTGTCTTATATAGCGGCTATGTTTATGGGTTTCATGTATAGGGTCGTAAAAACCTACCATGACATGTTTGTGGTGGTTTCTAGTGATTGTGCATTAATTTATTTAGAGCTTATGAATTATTTGGGGGTAGTGTTGCAAGTTGTAGGGGTGAAGGGATGTTTGATAAATATGATAGGTGTGAATGGAAGATAACAAGAAGGTGGTTGGAGGAGTTCATCTGTTGACTAAGTCGGTAAGATTGAGAGTGGTGGTGTAGTGGCTTTGATGGTTCTGAATCATCTTTGGTTAGAGAGGTCTAGTTTAAGCAAGGCCTTGATTTCATTTTTTTTTATGGGGGAGGGGGTTGGAAGTTTTGGGTGAAGAGATGATAGAGTGGAAGTGATCTCCCAAGGGAAAGATGGTGGTTTATGGTACCAAGTGTACTAGGTGGGTTTAAGGTTGACAGTTGAGTTTAGGATTATGAGTCCTTATAGAACATAGAGAAGGTTGGTAAGGTTGCTTAACGATTGGAGTTACCTGAGGATATGATTATGGTTTGTCCGGTTCTTCATGCTTTTAGGTTGAGGGGATGTGTTGGTGACTCTAGTGTCATCGAGCTCTTTGAGATTGTAGATGTTGTGGAGGATAAGTTGGCCTAAGAGAAGGTTCCGGTGGAGATATTTGATAGATAGGTGGACAAGTTGATTGATAAGGATTTAGCATTCGTCAAGGCCCTTTGGAAGAATCGTTAAGTCAGTAGTGTCTCTTGGGGAATCGGAGCGGGCATGGAAAAGCGATATCCATACCTCTTTCATTCTATTCAAGCTTATGATAACATGTTAGTCCTTTTATGAATTCCAAGTCTTATGTTTCAGCCCCTATGCCATTGCATGCATTCATGATTATATTAAGAAAGAACATGGTGATTTTTGACACTTATATTGATATTTTGAAAATGGTGTTTTAAGTGTATTGTTGCATTCTTGTTGGGGCTGATTTGTTCATGATTACTCTTTTCATATACGTTTCTTTGACATTCAAGGATGAATGTTCCTAAGGGTAGATATAGTGACGACCCCAAAAAAAAGTGCCTGAAATCGTAATTTCCATATCTCTCAAAATTCTTGTGTGATATCGAAAATTCGACTTCATATTCTTGATCAGGGGGTCAAATTTAGGGAGAAAAGGGTATAACCCCGATTTCAGTGTGAACGATTCACAATTTCAAATTTTAAAGTTGCAATTTCCTTTGGCTTCTGCGCGTTCCTTCCATGACGAGCCCTTGTATATTTTTGGTGCCAGTTTTTAATTTCGGTCCAAGATTTTTAAGTCTTGGAACTAAATCTTCCCATATGTGAAAGTACCTATACTTAGCCATTTTCACCCTCATATCATTCTAAACATTATCCAATACTCACTCAAACACTTATGCTTATATTTCTCTCAAGATTCAAGTGCCAAAACCTTGTCCAGATCTTAAGGATTGCACTCAAGCTTCAAGTCTCCATCCCCAATCTTCATAAAGTTCATCTCCAAAGCTAAGGTATGTGGGTTTTTTGTGGATTCCTTTCACCCATGATACCAAAACTTCCTTTTACTCTAATTTGCATTATTTAAAGTTGATTTACAATTGGGTCTACCTTATTATGAAAATCACTGTACACTATGTTAGGGCTTAGGAAGTTGTGACTGTTTTGCTATGTTTTGAGCTATGAAACCAATATTTATTGTAAGATTTGATGAAGAGTTTTGATCTATATTGCTTGAGGGTGTTACCAAGTATCTATTGAAGGTTTTACATTAAATTTTCTAGCATGATTTCACTCTTGAATTGCATGGTTTTACACTAGCACTACAGATAGTTCCTCCTCCGTTAGCAAACCATTTGATCTTAAATTTCCATGTAATTACAATTGTTCGTCGAAGAACTATGAAGCCTTTTACTCATTAACTCTTGAAATAAATAATTGCATACTTTATGTTATTACATTGTTTCTTGAGGAATTGAAGGTCCAATGCATGTCTTATGAGTTGAATGACTTTAGATAATGATGGGAATGTTTATATGAGTTGTTTTCATGAGAAAGAATCTGTGGTGTTGCAAGTAGATTGTTGGGTTCCCATGGTTATTGTGTACTTGAGAAAAGGGAGGTGATAGGAATGTTTATACGAGTTGTTTTCATGAAAAAGTACCTATGGTGTTGCAAGTAGATTGCTGGGTTCCTATATTTGTTGTGCCCTTGAGAAAATGGAGAAGGTCCACCTTTGATGCTTGAAATGTAATGGTTTGATGAGCTAGTTCTATGATTCCTATCGAAAAGGCCATGCCATAAGGTAGAATGACTAATGATTTCTACCGAAAAGATCATAGAGTAAGGTATGGACATCCTATCGAAAAGGCCATGCCGTAAGGTAGAATGACTAATAGCTCCTACTGAAAAGATCATATCGTAAAGTTTGGGCACCCTACCGAAAAGGCCATGCCGTAATGTACAAAGACTAATAGTTTCCACCGAAAAGATTACATCGTAAGGTGTAGACATTCTATCAAAAAGCCATGCCATAAGGTAGAATGAACCATGGCTCCTACCCAAAAGATTATATCATAAAGTAAGGGATGTCTCATACTACCTATCATAAAGACTATGTCGTACGGTAGTGGTATTGGTAACACTCTCCAAAAAAGTTATACTGTAAGATGAGTGGGGCCATTTGGCTCCTTTTATGACGGTTGGTAAGAAGGGTTTGAGTATGTATTCCATATTGAGTTTACATTCCTTAATCATGATTTACAAGCATGTTTTACCTTAAGCATTGATTATCATGTCATATTGGTGTTTACCTATCCTTTGCTTATAATTATACATTTCAATTATGTTGCCTATCCCTTGCTAGCATTGTATCCTACATACTTAGTACATTAAAACGTACTAACGCATACTCTATGCCTACATGATGTCACCATGTAGGAATCAGTGTACCGCTAATCATCCTCCTCCTCCACGTGGCTAGTTTGACTGTCCTTCAAGCTTGTTGGTGAGTCCTCCACTTCGGGGATGTTGCTTATGCTCTCTTTCTATGTATTAAGACTATCTTTCTTTTGGATATGTATTGACTATGAGGGTGAGCCCGGTTGCTTGTCTTGACCCCCGTTCTTATCTATGTAGCAGAGGTGTTATTGGACATGTTATGTATCTATGCTATGAGTCTTGACTCTCTTGTTCTTTGATGTTACAATATGGAAGTTTACCCTTAGTCCCATTTTTTCTTGTTATGCCTATCTTTTAATGTTATATTTTATTGCTTACACGACCAAGGATGTGTGATGATATGCTTCGAGGCTTGTTGGGGTTCCTTTGGGTTTCCCATTTGCTGATCATGTCTAGGCCCTAGGCTTGGGTCGTGACATCACTGCAGGACAAGATGGTAAGGCACACACTTCTCATCAATGAACTGGCATCTCTGGGCAAGGTTCTCACTACTGAGGAACAAATGAACAAAGTTTTGAGGATTTTACCTAAAGCTAAGTGGGATGTGAAAGTCACTACCATCAGGGAAGTTAAGGATAGTGAAATCATGACCCTGATGAACTGGTAGAGAATCTCAGGACTTATGAGATGAACATGGAGGATCAAAAGAGAAAAATAGGTAACAAAAAGTTGTCTAATGACTCAAGAAGCAAAAAATGATCTGATGACAAAGATCCATCAGGATGCTATAAGTGTGGAAAAGTTGATCATCATATAAAAAAAATGTCCACAATGGGAAATGGAGTGGAGAAAAAAAAAGAGTTGAGAATGAATTAAATTTGCTAAGCAAAAGGAGAAAGAGTAGTATGCTGTGATGGCTACTTGGGGCTCAGGATTTGAGGAATCTGACACTGAAAACTTTGATAAGATTGCATTGATGGTTGCTGAGGATTCAAATGTTGAGGATGATGAAAAATTCGGGGTAAGTATTCTTGAACTAAAAGAAAAGCTATATCTTTTTTTCTTAAAAAAAGCTAATCTTGCTAATGAATAGGTTGATAGATGATTATCAAGAAGTAGATAATGAAAAGTATCAACTGATTAAGGACTTTTCTGATAAAAAATTTGAATGTATTTAGGTCAAACATTGTCTGAATGAAGCTAATGAAGAAAATCACAGATTGAAGAAACAGGTTGAAAAGTTTGATGCAGTTGTGCTGAGCTTAAAATCTGAGGTTTTCAAACTAACAATCACTAAAAAAGGTAAGAGTAAAATGAGTGACGAACATCAAAGGTTGAAACTAAGTTAAAAAGTGCAAAATTGAGTTCTTTAGTGAAAAAGAAAAGGTTAGAAAATGGGAAGTGGGGCTAAGGGATGTCTTGAATATAAACAAAGTGTTAGTACATTTGAATGTACTAAATATGTAGGATGCAATGTAACAAGACATAAGCCAATATAGTCAAAATGCATAGTAATAGGCAATAGATAAGCATAATCTCAATATGGCTTGCATGATAAATGCTTGAAGTAAAACAAGCTTATAAATCATTCAACTTGCATAGAACATAATACATGTGTGGGAAGAGACCTCAACCGACATAGAATAAGACCAAACGAGCTACAACTGGGAATCCCGATGATTACCCCTCATCGGTAAAGAGGTGATTTACTTGCCAAGGTAAACCATACTTCACCTTACAGGAGCCTATCCCATTTTGGAGAAGTAACCCCCCTTACGGGAACCTGTCTCATTTTGCAGTAGATTTTATGATAAAGTGCACTAAATGGATCCACTAGTATAGCAAGGGTATACTATAATCCTATGTTGGCACATAGTTTGAGAAAAAAAGTATGGCTCAAACTATGGACTCTTGAAGATAGTCTACGCCAACATCCAATCCATCGGTTCTAAGTCTAATCCCACAAAATACTTGAAATTACCATACTTTAATCATAACATGAATAACTTGTAAGAACATGGAAACATGACATGAGTAGTTCTTAAATATACTTGATCTCTAATGGTGAGCCTAACTTGAAATATGATAATACATCATAATCATACATGAACCCCTGCTTTAACATGAATGGCTCACATGAGGTAAAATCTTGAAAATAAGGCTTAGCTTCATACTTGCATAGTCATAGATAATTTCATGAAGTCATAACATACTTGGTAGCCCATACATCATGAAGTCACTTGACTTGTAAAATATGTAAGTAACTTGAGAATTCTTGACTTGACATTTTATCAAACACTTGGTGGGTGTGTAATGCTTGTTCAAAATCATGCAATTCAAGAGTGAAATCATGTGAGAAAAGTCAATGCAAATCAACCCACCACATATTGTAAAACCCTTATGTAAGATACCTTGAAATACATCATCAAATCTCATAATAGATCATAGTTTCATAGCTCAAAACATACATAGTCTCAATAGATAAAAACCAACTCATAGTATAAGCTTTAGATAGATAGACATGTATATTTAATCAACATTTCATAAGACTCCAACATATTTTATGTTTATAGTCCACAATAAAAGATACCCATAAATAATACAACTTGAAAACATGTAATTTTCATAAAATAGGAAGATTGGGCTCCATGGGTGGAAGGACCCAATGGATGAATCCCATATACCTAAATTTAGGGATTCCTTGATGTAGACATGAAGGAGAATTGAAGCTTGAATGGAGTTCTTGAGATCCTGAATTAAGCTTGAGACACTTGAATTTGGATGGGAATCTTGATAAAATGGTTGAGAGGTTCTAGAGAGGCTATTTGAGTGATATGGAGTTGAAAAATGGCTAATGATAGGTGTTTTCATGCATAAGTAGGCATAGGGCCATGACCCCAATTCTCTAAGGATGAAACAAAAAATTAAGGAGGTGCTAACATTGATCCATGATGGGTTCACATCACAGAATCATCACACACCTTTACTGTCTCCAAAAATTTTATGAAAATTACTTTTCGCTATGAGTCTTTTAAAATCCGAGTTATACCCATTTCCTGCTCAATTTTTCCCCTGATCAAGAATATGAAGTCGGATTTTTGATATCATGCACGAATTTTGAGATTTATAGAAATTATGATTATGGGCATTTTTGGAGCACATTTTTAGGGCATTTCAATATCTCCCCGTTGGGAACATTCATCCCCGAATGTCAAAGAAATATATATAAGAGAATTAATCATGAAGATTTCACCCGAATGAATGAAATAAATGAATTTAAACATTATTCTTGAAAATCTCAACATGAATGTCAAAAATCACCATAAACTTGTCAACATAAACATGAATGTATGCAACATGATATAAGAACTGAAAATTAGGACTTGAAATCATATATGGGACTTAAATTGGTACCTTCGACTTGAGTAGAGTGGAAGAGATATGAATATCGCTTTCTCATGTCCACCTCGGCTTCCCATGTGGCACTTTCAACTTGTTGGTTCCTCCAATAGACCTTGATGAAAGCTACATTTTATTTCTCAACCTCTTCACTTGTCTATCCAAAATCTCCACTGGGACCTCCTCATAAGTCAAATTATCTTTTACAATGCCCACAACATCCAAAGGCACTATAGCACTTGGGTCACCCACACACTTTCTTAATATAAATATATGGAAGACCGGATGAACCATGTCCATTTCAATAGGAAACTCCAACTCATATGCAACCTTACCCACTCTCCTCAAAACTTTATAAGGACCCACAAACCTTGGGCTTAACTTCCCCTTCTTGCCAAACCGGATCACACCCTTCATGGGTGAGACCTTCAAATAGACCCAATCACTTACATTAAATTTAAGATCTCTTCTCCTCAAATCAGAATAGGACTTTTGTCTACTTTAGGCTATTTTCAATCTCTTTCTAATCAACCTCATCTTCTCCGAGGCTTTCATGACTAAATTTGAACCTAGCAAAGCCATTTTTCCCACTTCAAACCATCCAACTAGGGATCTACAATGCCTACCATAAAGAGCATCAAAAGGAACCATAATAATGCTTAAGTTGTAGCTATTGTTGTAAACAATATCAATGAGCAGAAAATGTTCATCCCAACTACCCTTAAAGTCCAAAACATAAGCCCTAAGCATATCTTCAAGAGTATGGATAGTCCTCTCGGCTTGACCATCCATTTGAGGGTAAAAGGTCGTGTTAACCTTAACCTTGACACCAAGACCTCTTTGGAAGGACCTTCAAAAGTGAGATGTGAATTGAGCACCATAATCCAAAATGATAGACAAGGGCAACCATGCAATCTAACCAACTCATGAATGTACAACTTGGCATAATCTTCGGCACCATAAGTAGTTTTCACTGGTAGGAAGTGACCCGACTTTGTAATTCTATCCATGAATGTACAACTTGGCATAATCTTCGGCACCATAAGTCGTTCTAGCCGATTTGAAATTCACTAAACACTATGTTGAGGCTTGTTAAATTATGACTATTTTACCATGTTTTGAGCTATGAATCTAAGATCTATTGTAAGATTTGATGTATATTGCTTGAGAGTGTTACTAAGTATCTATTTAAGGTTTTAAATTGAATTTTCTAGCATGATTTCACTCTTGAATTGCATGGTTTTACACTAGCACTACACACCGTCTATGTGTTTGATAAAATATCCGGTTATGGCTTGTTGAGGAGTTGATCGTTCAATGCTTGTCTTATGAATTCAATGACTATATGATGACTATATGGTGAAAGATTGATGATGAAATAATAATAAAATGCATGTTTGTCTATGATGACAATATGATGGTGAAATATATGTATATTTATGATGGTTATATGATGATGAAATGACAACAGAATGATAATAAAATGTATGTATTGATATGATGACTAGATGATGATGAGAGGGAGGAATGTATAAATGATATTATTCTATATAGTGTTGGCTTGTGACCATGCCTTACTCGGGGGTTGAACACTGGGTAATCGTGTCAAGGGGTTCATACCTTGATAACTTATCGGGGGGTTTATACGTTGGCACTACGGGTGGTAGGGTGCAACTATCTACCAACCATGTTGGGGCTTCGTACTCATTAACCTTATTGGGGGGTTTGTACTCCATCAACTATGTTGGGGGTTTGTACCCATCAACCCATTTAGGGGTTTGTACCTCAACAACCTCATGAAGGATTCGTACCTCATGTACCTCTCTAAGCGGGTGATAGGCCTTGGATTGCAATAATAGTGGTCACTTTCTACACTTGTATTATGTTCTATATAAGCGTGATTTACCACAAGCATCTCCTATGTATGCCATATTGCTATATGTTACTCATTGCCTATGCTTATGCATTTTGAATATGTCATTTATCTCTTGTTGTATTGCATCCTACATACTTAGTACATCCAAATATAGTAATACACACTCTATGCCTATATAATATCACCATGTAGGGACCGATGCTCTTATTGATTCTCCTCATGGCTAGGTGGATTGTTCAAGATATCTTATGGTGAGTCCTCAAGTCCAGGACAATATCTATTTTCACTTAAGCTTATGTTTAGACTATGCCTTGTATGTTGGAATACCTATTGTCATTATTATAAGGGTGAGCTCGGTTTCTTAT